>QEOT01002418.1:265273-292695 GCA_003123785.1 Pterocarya stenoptera | reverse complement strand
TTTTTTTTTTTTTTTTTTTTTTTTTTTTGGGCTGAGCGCCTGCAATGTGATCTCTGTGCAAACGCAAAATATATGTACTTATATATAAAGGCCACAAAAACAGGGGTGGAAGAACCAGATCTCCCGAGTCTTTAGAAACAATTTGATGTGATTTCGATCTGGGAAATGATTTGTGCACGGGGAGAGATACACCAGGAACGGGCAGGATGTGCAATTTTTATACGCACATCCCATGCATTTTCCGTGTATTTGAGAACTAAAATACATGTCCTCTACTTGTTATTGCATGTATGAAAATGCTTCCAGATCACATTTGACAACTAAACTTGACATCATTCAATAAAAGTAATTGTTTTTCCTTGTCTTTTCTAAAATTCTTATTTCCCTAACACCATTCATTTTATAAACCGACAAGACATCGTATAAAAAATAGAGAAATACTACTCATCATCCTACATCATATATTTTATATATTTTCAAATTGTATTTTATTATTTATTATATTTATTTTATTTTATTATTGTTAAACTAATTGAGTTGTTTTACTTGTCATCTATGTATTACATTCTTATTATAAGAAAAAAAAAATTAAAATAAGTGAGATTTGTAGCGTGTGGAAATAATAAGTAAAATTATTCTAAAAATAAAATAAATATGAGCGAATGATCTCCACCCGAGACCCATCGTCCACTTTCGGTCATACAGATCCACGTGACTGTGGGTCTCCAGGATGTCTAGTCTCTGTAATTCTCAACAGTAGACCACGTCTTATCTCTAACGTTTATTTCAATTTAATTCTTCTTTCGGTTTTTATCGCTTACAAAGATGTCACCTCGGTAAAAGATTTTCAATGTAATATTTAGCTTTTCCTTAAAAAAGATAAAAAAAGCAAAAAAAAAATGTTAGAAAAGCACATATCTGGGAAAGCAACCAATGTTTTACTACATATTAACGATGCTATTTGACAACGGAAGTACCTGGGGCAAGAGGAGGAAGTGTAGGCGAAGCAGCCGCCGTGATGTTGTAAAATGGATACAATTCATATCTGAGGGTACAACTCGGTAGCAGAGCCCTTCCACCTTGATTTCCACCGCAGCATATTGGAAGAATGGCTCTTTGTAAACATCTATAGCAATCGGACGCAGTCAGATCCGGTGTGCACTGCACCAGGTTGTACAGTGTCTGAGAACTGTTGAACTCCTCTTCCGCCGTCGCAAACTTCTTTCCCGACTGAGAATTCGAGGCCCGTGTCGCCAACGAATTGATTGTGCTGCCCGACAACAACTGGCTCAAGCGTTCCCTGTCCGCCCCTTGGATAATTCCAGTGTTGATCAGGTATAACCCCGGGTCTTCGTTCAAGGTAGCGAAGATGTATTCGTTGGAGTAACGTAACAAGCACTCGTCGTACCATAGTATAGAAACTTTGTCCAAGGGGCAGCGCCGTAGTATCTCTTTGGTCGCGTTGGCAACGCAGTCTTGACAGACGGCGGTGCTGACGTCGCCCCGGCAGAGAGAGAGCCCGAAAACCACGTCAGGAGAGTCCTCACCGGCCGAGGCGTTGTAAAACCGGGTATCGGCCCGTGTGGCGTTCGAGGAAAGAGAGGAGAGGACGGAATTGAGGTTGGATTCGAAGGTGTCGTTAGCGGTGAAGAAGGTTGAGTTTGAGCAGGCGTGTTGACCATAAGTGGGTGCGCTTTCACTGGTAAGGCTAAGTGAGGTAATCGCGAGGAGAAACAAAAAGACGAGGGGATATTTCCAACAAGGCATTTTGGTGGTGCTCTACTCTCAATGATTCTTCGATTTCGCATTTGTTTTGATGTTGGATCTCTGTGTGGTTGGTAAAGTTCAGTGATGAGATAAGTGCATCTCGCGGACATGGGTGGTTGAGTAATGCAGTTGGACGGTCTTGAGTCTTGACACGCGGGTCAACAAAAGCAACTTCGACCGATTGTACGAGTGCGGGTCCACAATCTTTTTCTTTCAGCCTTTTTTGCTTTCTATTATTAATTGTATGTAATACTGGACTATAAGGCTGAAAGCGAAGGAAGCTCTGAATTAACGATGACCCTTGCCGTGAAGGTTCTGTCAGAGAAATATAACAATTGCCGCGAAGCTGATGGGGATGGAACTTGGAAGTTGGAAAGAACACGCCGCCTATTTTTGTAACTTTCTTTAAGTCTCACTTTTCACGCAAAAATAATAATAATAATAATAATAATAATAATTCACAACTAAACTTGAAAAGAAAATTTAAATAAAAAAATATTATTGATTTTTTAAATATTATTTTCATCGTTTTAACTTGGCATCAAATGAAAATAAATAAATAAAAATGAATATATTTTTAACCATTTACTTGGTAAGGCAGGACCATGAACCGCTACATTAATGTGATAGGTGTTTTCCAACTACAGGGAAGAAAAAAATGGAACCAACCATTGATTATTCAAATAAAAGGAAGAAATTGAATGGTCAATCCATATCAAATTGAAGGTATGAATCAAGAAATCGTGGGGTGGCGTGGCATACTAATCTAATAGATAAATTAAGGAACATTATAATATTGTACAATTGCTCTGGTGAATCGGTGAAAAAAGCATTTATTTTCTGTAAATTCTTCAATTCCATCAGTTGACATCTTCTCCTATCATTTTTCTTCAATATAATCATGCAATCACACAGAGAATCTCTATTGAACATTTTGTTTCATGGTTGACAGCGCCTCGCTTCCTAGCACTAACGAGGGTTTGGTTGAGTGATTGATGCTTCATCAACAGACCATGGCACTGACTGCTTTGTAAAACTATCAAGCTCCACCACATCTGACGGCATGTTCTTCCTTGCCCTACTCCGGAGCAGAAACGCCGGCTGCTGAGGTAATTGGAGGCTAACAGAGTGACTGTCGAGCATGAGAACTATTGCTGCCATTGTAGGTCGGTTGGCTGGATCTTCTTGAACACACAATAATCCAATATGAATGCATCTAATTACTTCATTTTTCGCGAAAGAACCCCTAATAGTTGGATCCAACAATTCCAAGGGTCTTCCATCCTTCCATTGTTTCCAAACCTGCAGTATTAGATTCACCCAAATTATGTTCTTTTCTTCAGCACTTGAAGCGGGTTAGCCATACAAGTATTCACAAATTAACACAATATTGAAACATGAGCCTGATCCATACTCACGTAGCCCAAGAGGTCCTCATTGTGTTCTGATTGAAAGAAACAGTTGTTCATCTTTCCACTTATAATCTCAAGAAGTAGGACCCCAAAGCTAAACACATCAGATTTCACCGAGAATCTTCCATGCATCGCGTACTCTGGAGACATATAACCACTACAAACCAATGCTGAAGTTATATGCCTACACTTAGGAAATATAACAAGTAAAATTTGGAAATCCGATCATATAAGTAAATCTGCTAAAATATGTCATGATATTTAAGGCCAATAATCAGCTTAAAAAACGAAATGCACAAAAGGTTTCATACCGCCCTCGCCAGAAAATAGATTGGCAATCGGAGGAAGCTCATGGATCAATTTATCACCATTAATATGAATTCAAACAGAACTCTGAAACAAGCAAAGCCTATCTTTTCCTTCTCAATAATTTCCACATTCTATAAGACAATAAATAAACTTGACAATTCAGATTATGCAAAGACAGATATTGTGATTGAATACTTACTATGTCCCAACAATTCTATTTGTATTTGCTTGAGTTTGATCAACTACAAATATCCTTGCCATGCCAAAATCTGAAATTTTTGCATTCATATCCGCGTCTAACAAAACATTGCTGGCTTTGAGATCACGATGTATAATTCTAAGCCGCGAATCTTCATGAAGGTAAAGAAGCCCTCTGGCGATCCCTCCGATAATTTTGTAACGGCTCGACCAATCCAATTGCCGTTGCCTTTCAGAGTCTATAATTTTGGCAAAATCAAAAATTAGAAATAAGTAATTATCATAGAGATGATGACAGAGTTTAACTCATATGGAAAGATATATTAACTTTACTTTCATTACTTGTTAAAACTTTCAGCGTCTTATAAGCAGTGATTCCACTTGTAAAAAGTTAATGACAAGTGATTCGAATCATTGGTACTGCCTTTGGAGATGTCATGTTATTTAAAGGGAAATGCTTATCATGCAATCTACTGGGAACAATAAATAATAAATCAAAGAACTAGTCATGAGTTCAGATGGCCAACCGAATAAAAAGTAATCAAGGCTTCTGTTGGGCACATATTCGTAAATGAGTATCTTTTCTTCCCCTTCCAAGCAAAATCCTAAGAGCCTCACTAGATTTCTATGTTGAAGTTTGGCAACTATCACAACCTCGTTCTTAAATTCTATTGCACCCTGCCCGGAGCTTCTGGATAGCCTCTTGACTGCTATTTCTTGTCCGTTGTAAAGAATACCCTAAGAATATGGTTGGAACAAGGTTAGAACATTCCATTCTCCTGTGTATATGTAATATGTATATGAATTGTTTTTATAATAATATATCCCTACCTTGTAAACCGAACCAAATCCACCTTTACCAATCTTGTTATCGTCAGAGAAATTGTTTGTGGCAGCTTCAATTGTAGCCAAGTCAAATTGCAAGGACTCTGCAGATATAATTTCCATGGCAACTACACAACCAAACGGTGAGAAAGAAAAAATTACCATAGCAAAATGGTTGGCAGCGGCAAGAAGTTCAAAGATTAATTACAGATGATAATGACAACTAAACTTTTTATTGTTTACCTTTTTCTCCCGGTAAATTATTGTATTTCTCCCTTGTTCTTCTACGCAGGAAGTACAAGCCTACTAAACAAAGTATCATAGAGCCAGCAAGTGGGACAGTAACGGCGATGATAGTTGAAGATGATGTTGACTTTCTCTTTCCTGCGAAAAAAATGAAAGATAATGAGGTGCTTATTATTATTTTCATTTTTCTCAAGAAACCTTGATCGAAAACCGCAGGAGAAATCACAGAGCTTAATGTTGCCAGTGAGGTTGGTGAATTTTTTCTAGAAAAATTCTATTTGAAAGCAGGTATATGCCCAGACTTAGATTTGTAGGAGAAATCAATTTCTTTTTCAAGTAGAAGAACTTATTTGTATGCCTTACCTGGAACAGGAAGTCCAGCAGTATGATTGTAAAATGGGTACAATTCATATCTGATATTAGAGCTCGGAAGCAGAACCTTTCCGCCCTGTACTCCAGCGCAGCACTGAGGAATAGAGCCGATGGCGCTTTCCAAGCATGTCATGCACGATTCGACAGACAGCTCGGGCGCGCACTGCGCCAGGGCGTACAGAGTCTGTGAGCTCGTAAATTTAACTTCCTCCGTCGCAAACTTCTTGTCCGACTGAGAATTGGCCGCTCGTGCCGCCAACGACTTCATTGTGCTGGACAACAAACTGTTGAAGCGGTCCTGCTCTACGACGCTCTGGTTGCTGCTGGCGATGTTAACAAATGGTACCATGTCGTTCAGGACGGACTCGTTGGAGTACTGTAGCGTGCACTCATCATACCAGATAAGGGCCACTTTGTCAAACGGACAGCGTTTCCGTACATCTTCCATTGCAGTAGAGATGCACTTTTGACAGAGGTCCGGGGTCAGATCACCACGGCAGAGAAACCGGCCGATGATCACGTCGGGAGGGTTCTTTCCGGTATTCACTCTGTAGAATCCCTCGGGAAGGGTGGAGTTAGAAGAAAAAGAGGAGAGGAGGAAGTCGAGGTTGGCTTGGTAGGTGCTGTTGGGAGTGAAAAGGGTTGCATTTGGGCAGTAGTGAGATGCGTAAGTAGGAGCTGCTTCAATGGTGAGGCTCAACAAGGTTATTATGATGGAGATTAGAGACACAAGGCATAAGGAAAACTTGAAAGAAGCCATCTTCTTTTTTTCTTGGCGATGGTTTTCTCACAGTACTGTTACTCCCAAATTAAAGTTTGTACGTTGCAGGCACGGGCAGGTTCACTTTACCAATGATTTTCTCCCATTTTGTTTCTGTTTCACTGAAACTCATACCATAAGTGAGGTCCACGGAGATGAAGATAAGGCGAGGAAATTACGTTACGCCCTGTTTGGATAGATATAATTTCATCTCATCTCAATAATTTTTTTAAATTTTTATATAAAATATAATAAATAATTTAAATTTTTTAAATCATAAAATAAGAATATTAAAAAATAATATTTTAATAATATTTTATTCAATCCATTTAAAATATCTCATTTTATTGAGTAATTTTACGTACAATTATAAAATGTATAAAAATTACGTAATCGTTTTGAAAAAAAGTGATGCTCAATATTAAAAAATTAATTTTTTTATATAAATTTTATATTTTATTTTTTTTCGAAATAATTACGCAACGATTACATAATTCACAATTATAAATATCTTTTCTCCATTTTATTTTAAAAAAACACTACTTTACCCTCTCAAGTTGACCGTTGGGTAAAAAGAAGAAAAAAAAATCTTTTTTTTTTTACTAAAGAAATGATTTTAAGTGTATTAAAATTTATTTTTTCTTTTTAAAAATCTTTAAATATATTAAAAATATATGAAAAAAAATAAAAAACCGTCCAGCGGTAAGGATAGCCCCACCCTTTATTTTACTATGCAAACCAACCCTTGACAATTGTGACCAACCTGGCACGAGGGGCATCTTGATTCTTGGCGCATGCGATGACTTAGAGCACTAGCAATAGTATTTCTACATGCATCTTTAGAATTATCTCTTTTAAAGAATAATTTTGTATTTGAAGAATGATTCTTACATTAATTTATACAAATTTGAATCAAATAATAATAAAATATTTTTTTTTATTTGTTTTCTAAAATTATTTTTTATATATATTTTACAATTAGCATTCACTTTGTATTATCAACTTAATACAAATTTTATGTATCAAAATTATTTTAATATAAATTTTACAAAGTTAATTTTAATGTGTATGAGAGAGAAAAAAATAGTAAAATAATGTTTGAAGAAGGAACAGTGATTCTTCATATTTAAAAATGACTGTTTATAGTTATGTAAAAATATAAAAATGAAGAAGTCAATACAAACATTTTTAAAGACAGATTTTTTAAATTTGAAGTTAAAGATAAAGATAGAGAAGCCACTACCAATACTCTTAAGATGTCTTGACTTTTCTGCCTTGGGGTGCGGAAAAATCTGACATAAGAAATTAACCTTCTAGACAACAACTTTTCAAAAGTTTAGTTTTCATTCAAACTTTGAGGTTATTAAAATGAGATAAAGATACGTAAGTAAAATAAATTTTAATATTTATCATTTATTTAATATTATATAAAAGAAAATTAATATTTATAATTATAAAGTATATAAATATCGTATAATTTTTTTAAAAAAAATGAATAAATATGAGATTTAGATAAAAAAATTAATTTTTTAATAGTGAATCATATTTTTTTTTAAATAATTACGCGGCACTTATATACTTTATAATTATATATTATATAAAATATTTTTATAAATAATAATAAATATTATATACTCCGCTTTATATATTTTATTCTTCGATCTCACAAGAGTTAAAAAGTCCTGACTCGTTATCCACCTTTTTAGAGTTTTCGTTGTGTTATTCATATTCCAACTTTAGTTAAAATTGAGCTAATATCCCTTAAAAGTCTATATTGGATTAGGCATTGGTATATAAATTTGACTATGAACTACGGTAACTTAGCCAAATGAATTTTATATTATTTCTCACTCCTTTGTGAATATATTTTGTATATATTTTAATATTTTGTATTTGAAAATGAAGTTAATGCAGTTTGAGAGATGGATTTTTATGTATTTTAATATATAGATTGTTGAAGATTATGAAAATAAAATAAAAAGTATTTAAGTAAATGATGCACTAAGGAAATGTTTGGAAAAGTTTTTCATCTTGTCTCGTCTCATCTTATCCAATCTCATTCTATTTCATTTTCTTCCCAAACATCATTTAAATACAAACACTTTCAAACTAATCATTATAACTTTTTTAAACTAATCATTACAAATTTTTCAAACTTTCAAATAAAAAATAAAAAACAATTTAACTTTTCAAATCTCAAAATACAAATAATATTAAAAAAAATTATATTTTAACAATATTATAAATTTATAATATTTTTTATTCAGTTTTTTCTCTTTTATTTCCTAAAACTTAATAAATAATTAACTCAAACTATTTCACTATTATTCACAAAATATCATCTCATCTCCTTCCCAAGCATCCGCATGAGTAGATAAAAAAATTTTAAAAATAATATTATTTTATTATTATAAAAAGTGAGATGACTAATCCAAAGTGTAGAAAAAATTTTGAGTAATTAGTCAAAAGCTAAAAAGTGACATAGTAGCCAAATTTGTCTAAAATTTTGCCTAAACCCGCCAAGCCCACATAAAATCCTTTTATAAACAAGATTCTGATATTTTAAAATATACGTGAATATTAGTAAAATAGTTTGAATTAAAATATTTTATTGAGTTTTGAATAATGAGAGAAAAAAGTTGAATAAAAAAAATTAAAAAATCATTTGAATATTAGTTTTTAATATTATTTTTATTTTAAAATTTAAAAAAATTGTATTATTTTTTGTATTTTATTTGAGAGTTTGAAAAAGTTATAAATTAGGCAACAATTAAATGAAAAAATTAAATATTTAAAATCGAGAATATTGTGTTTGAATGAGCTTTAGAAAGGAAATATATGAAAATACGTGTAAAAAAATATATTTACGGTATATTTCTCCATCCTTAGTCGTAAACAAAATGACTCAGTGAATTTTAAGTTTTGATTTCCTTCGGATGAACTCATACTCATTGAAGTTGCAATCGATCACTCAATTCTTCAGCATTCATTTGCACACTAGGTAGCCAAATTATATTTGCAATCAAAATTATCCTGGACCATATCTATTTTTAATTAAAGCACACAATATTAAGTTGGCATGCATCCATGACAGAAGCCCAGCCCCCACTTATTCATGCTCAACACCATGCATGATGACTAATTAGCATACCATACCCCAAACATACTACAGCACTTGGAACCATTGAACATAATTTTCTTCAGTTCCTATTCCGCAAGTAAAAGATCACTCAATTCGGATGTGTGTGTATATATATATATATATAACTATCGAGGGTATAGTTCAGTAATGGATGCTTCATTGACTGACAATGGTATTGATGCGCTCGTGGATTGACCTGATTCCAGAACCTTTGTTGGCATGTCTGTTTTACTGCGAAGGAAAAATGCAGGCTGCTGAGGTGCTTGCAGTGTAACGGAGTGGCTACTGAGTGTGAGAACTATTGACGCCATGGAGGGTCTGTCCGCCGGATCTTCCTGAACACATAATAACCCAATATGGATACATCTCATGACTTCGTCTCTTGAATAAGAATCTCCCAAAACTGGATCCAACAATTCCATGGGCGTACCATCCCTCCAATGTATCCATGCCTGCATCAGTTTTTGTTATAATGTAGTGCAAAGATGATATCAAAAAAAAGGAAAACAATTATAATTAGATCAAACTCACATAGCTCAAGAGGTCCTCAGCACCATCTGATTCATAGAAAGTACTGTTCTTCTTGCCACTGATAATTTCTAGAATCAAGACACCAAAACTATAAACATCTGACTTCACAGAAAATTCTCCATGCATTGCATACTCTGGAGACATGTAGCCACTGCAAACCAGCACCAAAAACACGGTTGTGGTAAAAGACCATGAGAGTTCTTTTAACATAATACTATTTATTATGGTTTTAACGAATGATCCACTTTTTACCTATGTTGTTAGATTTAAGCGATATATATGTTGGGAAAAACAAAGAATTTACCTGTATTTCTGATCATGAAAAACAAAAGAAAAGGTTCGGAGCTTACTATGTTCCAACAACCCTACTTGTGTTTCCTTGAGTTTGATCAACTCCAAAAATCCTCGCCATGCCAAAATCTGAAATTTTTGGATTCATGTTGGCATCTAACAATATATTGCTGACTTTGAGATCACGATGTATAATTTTGAGTCGAGAATCTTCATGAAGATATTGAATTCCTCGAGCAGTTCCGTCTATTATCTTGTAACGCTTGGACCAATCCAGCTGTCCTTGTCTGTTAGGGTCTACAAGTTCATTAGAATAATTACTCGTGTTAGGATAGATAAATACAAAATAAAAAATCTTTCAGAAGTTGCAATTTAATCAACATGTCACGAGAACATTTGACATATGCACGGTTGGGCATACCATATAGGAAATTGTCGAGGCTTTTGTTGGGTATGAATTCATAGACGAGTATCTTTTCTTCTCCTTCTATGCAAAATCCCAAAAGCCTCGCTAAATTTCTGTGTTGAAGCTTAGCTACCAATACAACCTCATTCTTGAACTGTTCTGCACCTTGTCCAGATCTTTTCGAAAGCCTCTTCACAGCTATTTCTTGTCCATTAGAAAGTGTACCCTGAAAATGTTACGGCCAATCTTTACAACAGTTCACCCTGAAAATGTTACGGTCAATCTTTACAACAGTTCACCCTGAAAATGTGAACTCCAAATCACTCATAGTTGTAAGAGTTTAATTTACTATACTCGATGAAGTATTATCCTGACAAAGTGATAATAGTATTACTGAAAAGAAAGAAACCAAGCAATGCAAAGCAATTCCATACCTTGTAAACCACACCAAATCCACCTTCACCTAGCTTGCTGTTTTCGGAGAATTTGTTCGTGGCAGCTTCAATTGTACTAAAATCAAATTGCAAGGACTCTACAGTGGTAATATCATTTAAAGCTACAGATGCAAACAATAAACGTAAGAGATAGAAATTCAAAGAGCAGCATGTAAAATTAGAAACACAAAAACATAGAAGCTGATCATAGCTATATATTCCTTACCATTGTCTCCTTTTCCTGCATCCAACTTCTTTCTACCTCTCCTAATTAGGAAACAGCAGCCCACAATGAATAGCAGCACGGCGACAGCAATTGGAGCAACAATGGCGACTATCGTGGTTGTTGAGATTTTTGATTTTCCTGCATAAACAGCAGTTACGACTCTTGGTGAATAAGCACGTAATTTGGACCGGTCCAAAGACCATTAAGCACAAACAAACACAAGCACAAAAGGGAAAGCAGCTTTGGTTAAAAAAAAATAAACTACTAATGAAATAGACACTTTAGCACCCGAAAAACATAATTGAAAAAAAAAAGAAAAAAAAAAGGAATGGGTCGAATAGAAGTTTGTCAGATAATAAAGATCTTCGATTAAAAATCATATAATCAAGATTATCACATCAAGTCAAGTTTTACTCCATCCCTTTGTCCACTTGCTAAGTGGCCATCATATATTGGCAGGTCAAATATATTAATCTCAAAATAATTTTTAAATGTGGACATGGCAGAAGGGAATTAATAAATGAATGTTTCTATAATAATTCAACTTTTATATATATAAATATATATATATATACATATTTGCACTATCACATAGTTCATCACTCATAATTGCAAACTCATAATTGCAAATTTGCAACCCAACTAGCTAGGCATGACTTCCCGTTTGTCCCTAACTTTTCTATATTTAAATATATAAAAGTTGAAATTATATTAAAATATTATTAGAATATAATTTTTAATATTATTTTTATTTTAAAATTTAAAAAATTTTAATTAAATTTAAAAAATTATAATAATAAAATAAAATAAAATAAAATGACATGATTTGCGGAAGAAGAAGAAGATGATAATAAATAAATAAAAAAAATGATCATGACAATGATAATGATAGGAGAATGAAAAGCAGCCAAACGGGTTCTCCACTTTACCTTTTGATCCAGATGCAGACCCCGTAGGTGGAGGCGGAGATGGAGGCCCTTGCGTAGGAGGGGCCGCCGGAGATGCACCCTCGTAAAATGGGTACAATTCGTACCTAACATTACAACTCGGAAACAGAACCCTTCCCCCTTGCTTCCCATTACAACATATCGGAAGACGGTTGATAGCTGTCTGGAGACACCGGTTGCAATCGGCGCTAGACAGGTCCGGCGTGCATTGTACAAGGTTGTACAGATTTTGAAACTCGGAAAATTTCGTTTGATTGGTTCCAAATTTTTTGACTCCGATTGGAAAGTTCGAGGCCCTACTTGCCAAGTCAGTCATCGTCGTGTTCACCAGCCGGTTAAATCGGTCCTGCTCCGTGATGTTCTGCGTGTTCAACAGAGAAATCCTGGGCCTTACGGCCACGGTGGAGAAGATAGACTCGTTGGAGTAGTGAATCATGCACTCGTCGTACCAAATAACCGCAAGCTTTTCCTTGGAACACTCAGTGGCGAGCTCTTTAGTCGCGGCAGCCACGCATGCTTGGCACTTTTGGGAATTGACATCGCCGCGGCAGAGGAAAAGGCCGTATAGGATGTCGGAGGTGTTCTGGCCGGAGGTGGTGTTGTAGAATTCGATGTTGCGGGTGACGTTGGAGGAGAGGGAAGAGAGGAGGGAGTTGAGACTGGAATTGTAGAGGCTATTTTGGGAGAAGGTAGTGTTTTGACAGACGTGGTAGAGTGGAACTGGGTCGGCGGCATGAGTGGTCAGGCTGAGGGAGCCAAGCATGAGAAGTAACACGACGGGAAGAAAGAACGGATTGAAGGAAAGCATTTTGATGAAAGAATCTCTTCCACTTTGAAATTGTGCAAGATTTACAGAACTAATTTGTGAAATCAACCAGGAAACAGAACAGATATAAGCCAAGCCTGGACTTGACTGCTGAAAACGCAAGGCATTTGCCTTCGAGAAGAGGGGTCTTCTTGACCCAAGTCAACCAAGCTGCTGCAGAGCGAGGCAACCTTTTCTTTTCTTTCCTTTTTTTTAAATTTTATTTATTTATTTATTTATTTTTTAGGTGGCAACCTTTTTGAACGTGAGATGAGAATAAAATTTTACGAATAATAATAAAAAAATAATATTATTTAGTATCTATTTTTTTATTATTTTTTATTATTTAATTATGTGATATTAAATGATTGAAAATTATTTATTATATTTTACTTGTGAATTTATAATTTAATATCAATGATAAAAGAGATGAGAAAATGGATGATTAGTAGATGTTTTCCTAATAAAATAATTTATGAATAGTAATAAGATAATTTTAAGTTAAATATTTATTAGATTTTGAAAAAATAGAAAAAAAAATTGAATAAAAACTATTATAAAGTTAAAATATTATTATAATATTATTTTGTAATATTATTTTTATTTTAAAATTTAAAAAAGTTTAATTATTTTTTATTTTTTATTTACAATTTTAAAAAAATTATAATAATTAGTTTAAAAAAATTTTAACGATTAATTTAAAAGTATTTATATTTAAACCATATTTAAAAAAGAAATAAAATGAAACAAAATCACATGATATGAGATGAAAATATTTCTAAACATATTTCTAAACATACCATATCTGACTTTTCCGTAGCAAAGGAGATTAGGTGGAATCAGAAAATAAAAACAAATTTAGCCTCGTTTGTTTTTTGTTAAATTTGTTTTTAGAGATGAGATAAGATACGATGAGATGAAAGTTGAAAAGTTAAATAAAATATTGTTAGAATATATTTTTTAATATTATATTTATTTTGAGATTTAAAAAAGTTAAATTGTTTATTTTATTTTGTATTAAAATTTAAAAAAATTATAATAATAAGATAAAAAAATTTCAAAATTTTTAAAATTTTAAATTTTAATTTTGAAAACAAATAAATCCTTATTTATCAGAAAAATTAAATTTCAATAAAAACAAGAAAAAGAAGAACATCCTCGTAAGTCGTAAGCGTGGGATAGGAGATAAGATATCGTAGTATCGTTGATGGATGGATGGGAGTTATAAAATGACGTCTCTCTCTCTCTCTCTCTCTCTCTCGTATCCTCCATGAAGCGTACGAACATTTGGTTAAGCATTTTCTCGGAAACATGCGGGAACGAACATTTATTGGGCAACCTACCATCAGTACCCTGAATTTCAAGGAGTTTACTATTCTTCGGGTCTCAATCATCAATAGCTTGGCTCATAATTCAGGGCCGTGCTTTTGACTTTTAAAGATAGGTTTGGAGGTTGAGATGAAAATTTTGTATTTTGTTTTATAATTTAAAATATTATTTTTTAATTTTGAGATTTGAAAAAGTTAAATTGGGATTTGAAAAAGTTGAATTGTTTATTATATTTTATATGGAGATTTGAAAAAGTTGTAATGATGAGATAAGATGAGATAAAAATTTTGTGTGAGATGTGTTTTCCATACCTATCCTTAGCGTCTAAGGAAAGATGAGTGTATGTATACAGATTCGTAATACACCCATCAAGTTTTGACAAATTCTCTTAAAAGCTAAGGCTAGTTTGGTTAGCAGTGATATGATATGTTTTGTTGAAATTTAAATAAAATATTATTATAATATTATTTTTTAATATTATTTTTATTTTAAAATTTAAAAAAATTAAATTATTTATTATATTTTGTGTGAGAATTTTAGAAAGTTGTAATAATTATGAAATGAAATGAGATGAGATGAGATAGTTTTGTGTAACCAAACCAGTCCTAAATATTTTTCTTTATATATATATATATTTTATATCTTTGAACAATTTTTTTAAAAAATAAATTCATAATGTAATTAAAAAATACTTACTTAATCACTAAATTAAAAAAAAAAAAAAGTGTCGGGAACCAATATCAATGAGTTTAGTATTTTTTATGTATATACGTATGTATTTGCCAGGGAATTTGTGGTTAACGTAGTTCAAAAATGGCTGCATCACCGTGGACCCATTTCACAGCTAGGGGAAAACACGCGCAGATCTTGTTGGTTATTGGTTTGATAAAAGAAAAAAGCAAAGAAATGGGAAATATGCTTCTGTATTGATGAGAAAAACTTGCAGCGTACACTGTGGTCACTAGCTCCATATATAGTAAGTACAGTAGGACAAAAAAGGAATAAAGCAGAAAAAGAATAAAAGAATCTTTCTAACTAATTTACAGAAAATGCTAACAGAATGCTCAGCATTCTTTACTTCTAGAATCATCTTGTGATTGTGTGATTGGCTGATTATTTTGATGACTCGTGGCAGCTTGCTGTGATGAAGTGGCTTGCATGGTGTGCTGCTGTGATGGTTGTATTGCTTGATTTAATATCCCCCCGCAAGATGGAGAGTGGAGGTCAGTAACTCCCATCTTGAGCAACAATGAGTAGAACATAGGAGAATGTAGAGCCTTAGTTAAGAGATCTGCAAGCTGAGACTGTGATGGCATGTATGCTGTTGAAAGAACTCCTTCTTGAATTTTATCCCGAATTAGATGACAGTCTAATTTAATGTATTTGGTTCTTTCGTGGAAGACGGGATTGGAGGCAATTTACAAAGCTGATTTCTTATCACAATAGAGTGTAGCTGGCTGAGAATGAGAAACCTGAAGGTCAGCAAGAAGATACTTGATCCACACGATTTCACATGAAGCAGATGCCATGGATCGGTATTCTGCTTCAGCAGAGCTTCTTGATATGGTATTCTGTTTCTTGCATTTTCAGGATACAAGAGATTGGCCAAGGAAGACATAATAGCCTGTTGTGGAACGCCTAGTGTCGGGACAGGATGCCCAATCAGAGTCGCAGTAGACAGTCAAGTGATATGAGGATGAAGATGGGAAGAACAGGCCCTGTCCTGGTGATTTCTTCAGATACCGCAGCACTTTGTAGGTAGCATTAAGATGAGGAACTCGTGGTGATGAGATGTATTGACTCAAGATATTAACTGAGTAGGAGAGGTCAGGTCTTGTAAATGTAAGGTAGAGAAGTCTGCCAACCATGCGTTTGTATTCACTAGGATCATCCAGCAATTGACCTTCATCTTTGCATAATTTAATATTTGGATCTATGGGAATTAAACTTGGTTTACAGCCAAGCAAACCAGCATCATTCAATATATCCAATGTATATTTCCGTTGACAAATCTGTATACCAGTAGAATTTCGGGCAACCTCTAAGCCCAAAAAATATTTCAGATAACCAAGATCCTTGATCTTGAACTTGGTAGCTAAAAAAACTTTTAAGTCAGAAACTGCCTTGGGATCATTAGAAGCCACAATAATATCATCAACGTAGACAAGTAATGCAATAAATGAAGAGCCATTGCCTTTGGTAAAAAGAGTGTAATCAGCCCGAGATTGATTGAAACCAAATTGAAGTAAAGATGATGAAGATTTTGCATACCATTGCCGAGAAGCCTACTTAAGGCCATACAAACTTTTCTTTAACTTGCAAACTTTATCTTGGTTGGGAAGTAAGTAACCAGGAGGCATCTTCATGTAGACTTCTTCGTGTAATTCTCCATGTAAGAAGGCGTTGTTTACATCAAATTGATGCAAACTCCAGCCTTTAATAGCAGCAATTGCCAATAAAGTTTTGACTGTGACAAGTTGGACAACCGGTGAAAAGGTTTCATTGTAATCAAGTCCTTCCTCTTGGGTATACCCTTTAGCAACCAAGCGTGCCTTATGTCTTTCTATAGAGCCATCAGAGTTGTATTTTAGGCGGTAAACCCATTTTGAACCAATTGCTTTCTTCCCAATAGGCAGATCAACAACATCCCAAGTATGGTTCAATTGTAAAGCATCAATTTCAACATCCATGGCTTTGCGCCATTCCAAAGATTTCACAGCTTGAGAATAGGTGGAGGGTTCATAATTTTGAAGAATAGTTGCAGTAAAGGCAGCATGTTTTTTAGAGAAGTTTTTGTCAGTTAAGTAAGAGGACAAAGGATAGAGAGAACCAGTACCTTTTACCTTGCAGCTTGACTGTGAAGAGGAAGTCACAATGGCCTGTTGACAAGAATAATCTTGTAAGTAAGAAGGAGGCTTCTTTGGTCGAGTGGATCTTCGAGAGGCAGAGGAAAAATGAGAAGGATTAATTGGAGGGGTGGGGGATTGTGGTGTGGATTCAGTGTTGGGGAAATGGGGCTGGTAGGTAAAAATGGAAGTGTGAGAGGGAGGAGGTATGTGTGCAGGTAAGGATACGGGAGGGCCAAGAAGTGGAAAACATGGTGTGGAATGTGATTGGCTGCTGTGAGTGTTGGAAATAGAGGATGAATTGTAAGGAAAAATGTGCTCATAGAAGATGACATTGCGGGAATGAAAGATGGAATTGGTGGCTAAATCCAGTAGCTTGTAACCCTTGATTCCAAAAGGGTATCCAAGTAAAATGCATTCTTTGGCTCGGGAATCAAATTTGTGGCGATTTTGTTTAATAGTTGATGCATAACATAGGCAACCAAAGGTCTTCAAGTGAGTATATTTGGGTGTTTGTTGAAAAAGCAATTGATATGGACTGTTGTTATGCAGATTGGGGGAGGGAGTACGGTTGATAAGATACATGGCAGTTAAGACAAGATCATTCCAAAAGGAAAGTGAAATGCCAGATTGAAATTGCAATGCTCGGGCAACATTAAGAATGTGTTAGTGTTTGCGTTCAACAACACCATTTTGTTGGGGACTCTCAACACAACTTTTTTGATGAATTATTCCTTGTTTAGAATAAAAATCTATCATGGCAAATTCAACTCCATTATCAGAGCGAATGATTTTGATTTTAGATTGAAATTGGGTCTCAATGAGAGAACAAAAGAACTGAAGAAGAGGTCTTGTTTGAGATTTAGTTTTCATTAAATATAACCAAGTGCATCTTGTGTAGTCATCGACAATAGTTAGAAAAAATCTAGAGCCATCATATGCTATTTGAGAGCAAGGCCCCCAAATGTCACAATGTATGAGATCAAAAGGTTTGGGTGATCGATGTTCACTTGATTGAAATGGTAGGTGATGATGCTTAGAAAAATGACATATAGTACAAGGTGTGTTGTCATTGATAACAGCAAGATTAGGTAATTCTTTTTGTAATAATGAAAGCCGTGAATTAGATAGATGACCCATCCGAAAATGCCAAAGCTGTTGGTCATTAGGATGGGAAGTAACAAAGTTAGAAAATGAAAGCTGAGTACATGGTAAAGTAGAAAAAAAAAAACAGAGAGGGCAGTGGGTGAAACTGTTGCGAGGTGGTATAGACCATTGTGAAGCTCACCCTTCCCAATCGTGCTCCAAGAGAAAAGGTCCTGTAAAAAACACTCATTAGTGAAAAAAAGGAGACAGCATGAGGCATCTTGTGTTAATTTTCGGGCTGAAATTAAATTAAAGGTGAATGTGGGAATGCATAGAACATCATGAAGAATGAGTTTGTTACTGAGATGGACAGTGCCTTTGTGGGTGACTTGTGCAAGATGACCATTTCAAAATTTTACATTGAGAGACACGTGAATGGGTGGGTTGGTGAAAAGGGAAGGGCAACAAATCATGTGATCTGTTGCTCTTGTGTCGATTATCCAAGGTATAGATGGTGGAGAAGGAGATTGAAAAGCTGAGAAACAGAAATTCATACCAGTCATGGTGGAATCTGAGGGGCAGGAGGGTGTGGAATCAAGTTGAACCTGCTTAACAGATGGCTGTGGAGCTTGTGATTGCAGCAAAGTCAAAAGATGTTGATATTGTGCTTTGGTGAAAACTGCTTGGGATCCCTCATTGATCTGTTCTTGGTTGGATGAGCTGACTTGGTTAGCAAATGAGTCTGGTGCTTTGCCTCAGGTGGATAGTTTGTGGCTAGATGGATAGCCATGCAATTTAAAACAACGTGCAGCAGTATGACCAACTAAATTGCAGCGAGTGCATATTGGTTTCTCAAGATTTGGGTTGGCCTTAAAGCATTTCTCAAGTGAATGGCCAGGAATTTTACAATGACTGCAAAATGATTTTTCTCTTCGTGGAGATCCATATGGTTTGGGGTTGTCTCAGTTAGAGAAACAAATGGATTTGGCCGCTAAGGCAAGGGTATCATGTAAATTGGGAGGGTTGGAAATTTGCTTTCGTTTTTCTTCTTGTTGAACCAGGGCATAAACTTCACTTAGGCTTGGAATGGGCTTAATCAAAATAATTTGAGCTTTGATATTGGTAAATGAATCATGAAGCCCCATGAGAAACTTCATAGTCCAGTCACGTTGCTGGTTTTCAAGGACATTTTTCATAGCACCACAGGTGCATGATGGAAGGTATTCAAAGTTCAGGAGTTCATCGAGAAGTCCTTTCAATTTGGAGAAATACAGACTTACAAAATCATCACCTTGAATAAGAGAAGTGATGGACTGCTTGAGCTCATAAATTCGTGAACCATTATTTTGTGCAAATCGTTGTTCCAACTCAAGCCATAGGTCATGAGCGGTATCAACATACACGACACTGTTTTTAATTTCCAATAACATTGCATTTTGAAGCCAAGTTATCACCATGTCATTACATTCAAGCCATGGTTCTAACAAGGGATCATTAGGGGATATAGGTTCCCGTAAGGTGCCATCAATAAACCCCAACTTCTTTTTGATGCGTAATGAGCGACGAACTGTACGTGCCCATGAATGATAATTCTCTGCTGTAAGGAGATGAGTAGTGAGCAAAGTTGCAGGTCCATCGTTTGGGTTAAGAAAGTATGGACTGGAGGAATCTTTGGAGTTTTTGTTGGTTGGGGCAGGAAGGGGAGGAGGAAGAGGAGGATTATTGTTGTCTGAAGCCATTATGGCTCTGGTACCATGTTGGTTATTGGTTTGATAAAAGAGAAAAGTAGAGAAATGGGAAATATGCTTCTATATTGATGAGAAAAACTTGCAGCATACAGTGTGGTCACTAGCTCCATATATAGTAAGTACAGTAGGACAGAAAAGGAATAAAGCAGAAAAAGAATAAAAGAATCTTTCTAACTAATTTACAGAAAATGCTAACAGAATGCTCAACATTCTTTACTTCTAGAATTATCTTGTGATTGTGTGATTGGCTGATTATTTTGATGACTCATGGCAGCTTGTTGTGATGAAGTGGCTTGCATGGTGTGCTGTTGTGATGGCTGTATTGCTTGATTTAATAGATCTTGGCTGTATCTCGTATGATTTGTAAATTAGAAATAATATTTTCTGTCGTGGAGTGTTCAAGTATGGCGTAATTTTTTTAAAAAAGTGAGTAAATAAGGATTCACATGAAAAAAAATTAATTTTTTAATAATAGACCAAATTATTTTTCAAAGTGATTGTATGGTGTTTACACACTCTACAACTGTATATAACATTACTATTTATAAATAATAGTAAAAATAATAATAAATAATTTATCAATATTAATAAAATAATATGGAAATATCCCAATTGTATTCCCAAAAGATCTTAAAACAACTGCTAACCACGTTTGTATTCAAAACATGTGAGTGATGATATAACATACGTTGAAATATTGGTGATTTGATTAGAAAAAACAAAAACATAGGTTGAAATAATGGAGGCTGATCAATACGTTAGGTCGAATATTAATAAGCTAGAGCTACTCTAGAAAGATGTCAAATTTGTTACTTGCGCCATATTTACGGTCTGGATCATAATATGTGTTAACGTTGTATTTCGCATAGAATCAAGTTCCGACAACTCAGGTCATAAAAAATGGGTATGCAAAAGATGATAAAAAGTGCAACTAGGAGAGGGCAACCTTGGAGCAGGGGAACCTTCGATGCCAAAATTAGTAAATATTCTTGAAAGTTTGTAAATAAGTAAATAAGTATAGAAATCCGAGAGACATTCTCGTACTTGAGATCTGCTATTTACACTATAAGTGTGGGTGAACTGATCGTGCCTGCCCCCATGAATTTTGTGTCCTTCGTACTGTTCCCTATGTCAAAGTCATTTAATGCGGCGTGGCTCTGCGACGGCGTCATTAATGTGGCATGCAGCCTGGGTAATAGAGCCATTAATGCGGCGTGATTCCCTAACCTCCTTCTCCCAGACTGCCTTTTTAATAGTCCGTTGATATCTTTCCTGTCAGTAGATCAAGGGTTCCCTGCTAATAAAGTGTCAAAATTGCATAATTAAGTTGCTAAAGTGATTAAATTGTTTATTCAAAAACTGATTTAAGCACTTAATTATGAAATAATTTTTAGTACTTGAGTCATTGATAAATTCTGATATTTTACACTTAAAATGATTTATAATGAAACTTGTAAAATTACATCAGAATTAATATCTCAAGTTTACCCCTCATTGTAAATACTTAATCTTAATTTCTACAGGGACATCTTTAGAAAGGAATTGATGTAGGGCATTTTTTTTAAATGAGAAGTAAGAAGTAGTTCACGGAAAGCAGTTCACGCACAGGAGGAATCGGCCTCAACACTCACGCACGATCACATGAAGTTGGTGGCACTCGTACGGGGCTGCACGGACGAAGGGGCTTCTTCCTCTTGTTTTTGAGCCGACAGTTATTGTTTTATATTATTATTCTTTTGGTTGTCTCTCATTCGGTAGTTTTACTTTCTCTTGGCATTTGTTTTATTTTTTTTCATTTGGGATTTTCTTAAGCACGGATGGAAGCAGTTTTTTTTTCTTCTTCTTCTTGGTTTTTCTTTTGTTTTGTTGGTTCCAGACATTGGCGGCTCACTTGGGTTAGACAATTTTCTTTTGGTTTTCATACTCTCTCCAGGTTGCGTCATCTTGGTCTTTTTGGCATTTTATTGTATTTCATTTCCTTACTTTATTTGTTTCAGATTATTAGATTTCGTTTCGTTCATTCTATTTAATTTACTTTCAGTTTTTTTTTCATTCCGCTTGCCATTTTATTCACATTGCAATTTCATTATTTTAGTTTTCTTTTCAGTATTTGTTGTCGTAGAACATTAGTATTCCCATCTGCAATTTTATTTATATAGTAATTTCAAATGTTAGGGTTTATCATTTTAGAGCAGTTTACTAATTTAGAAATGATAGATTAGATTTTTAGCTTGGGATTCAATGAGTAACCCATGACTGTTTGGGGTTGGATTCTCTTTAAGGTTATGGAATTTTGAATGATTAACTTGATAGATTGTATTTCATTTTGTCTATAGAAAGGATTAAAATTCTATGTACTTGAACTTGATCAGTCGTAGACGTCAAGGCACGATTGATGCTTGAACTCGTAACAAGATTTTGATGACTTTTTTTCACTTTACAATTGTTATACAATCTGTCAAGTACCTTGATTATATTGAAAAGTGTGCTTATTGTTTAATTAACTGATCATAATCTCTTGGAATGAGAAAATGGTTGAGAGAAGATGAAACTAGAGGTAAATCCAACTTCAAATCAGAAATGGGCGAAAATTGGATCTCAAGTGTTTGTTTTATTGATTCTTACAAGTTTAATTCAACTTTTGCACATTGCATTTTTTTTACTTTTCATCTCTTTTAGTCAAGATAATTTTTTCACTAAAATCACAAATGCTTTGATAGTCCTTTGTCCCTGTGGAATACGATCCTGGACTTATCCTTGATACAACTTGACACTTCTACATTTGGAAGCACATTTGAGACCGAGTCACCTGCATATTACGCCTTATATATGGGCGAGCACTTGTGGGCTGGACATTACTCGAGGGGCCTTCAGATCGTCGAGTCTTCTCCCCAGCAGCACCATCCCTCTTGCAGGTTGCGTCCAGATGAATCTTCTTGTGGGTCGGGTTGAAGACTATTTGTCCTGGGCTGGACCTTTGGTCTCAATTCCCTTTCATTCACAGGCTTGCTGGGCTTAATTGGGGGGAAAATCCCCTTAAAATATGCATTCGCATTCGGTGCCCTAAACGTCATTTTCCCTTATAATTTGGGAAAAAGTTGAGGATTTTCACCCCAAACTCTCCTCCATCTGAATCCCTAAAATAGGGTGGTAGAATTCAGATGCTATAGTTTGGGGATCCACTGTACATCCCGAACTGTTCTTTTCGTTGCATGCTGCTTGTTACTCTTGCGTCTCCCTCCCTTCGACTGTTGGGTGCCTTCGTCATTTTTGCCCCTCCCTCGCACCGTAACCACCATCGACGACAACCCCTCCATCGGTTCATCACTGTAAGTATCCCTATCCCCTCTCGCTTTCCTCCATTGCTGGGTTCCTCCATTCTCATTTGCACACACTAACAATTTGGCTTCATGAGGTTTTGAAATTTCATACATTCGGGATCCTCCATGGATGTTTGCACCGAGCTTCTCTATCCCATTTCACTAAGAATAAGGTTCCTCCATGGCTGGATTTTTAGATCCAACATTTTGACAGAAAATCCTATATTTCCTTCGAGTTTTCAGATCTCCTTCAAATAAATGCTTTCTCGAATTTTTGTTGCAATGTATTTCCTCCATTACTATGATAATATTTTCTGTGCTTAGATTTGTGACTATTTTTCACTGATTTGTGAATTGCAATTTAGGGAAAAAAAACATTAGATTTTTCTGAGCAATTTATTCCTCCATGTGCTGAGATTGCCATTTTCTATGCTTAGATTTGGGGCTATTTTTCCACTGATCTACATATTGCAAATTATGAAGAAAAAAAAAACTAGATATTTTTGCCTGCTGTTGGATTGATATGTGTTCAGTTGCTCTGTGATGTTGGATTAGTCTGTGTTGTTTCATTGCTCTGTGATGTTGGATTGCGACTATGTTGTTTCATTGTTCTGTGCAGTTGCATTGCTCTGTGTTGTTCCATTGCGACCATGTTGTTTTATTGTTCTATGCAGTTTCATTGCTCTATATTGTTCCATTGCTCTTTGTTGTTTCATTGCGAACTTGCTATTTCTTTGCGCTGTGCTCTTGCAATTGATGGTTTGGGGTGAAAACACTAAACCTTCCCCCAAATTATAAGAAAAAAGGACGTTTGCAGCACCGAATGCGAATGGATATGACTTACTTTAGTTATGCCTTACTTAAATTCATGTAATTTAACATGAATATTGATTTTTTTTGAATTATTCCTTACTTAGTTATACTTGATATTTTTGTATTTTTTTTTCCTTCTTACGCTACTTGAGTTGTGGCTGAAGAACTAAAATCATTAAGTAGTTGAAATACTTTGTTAAGTTGTGAGTATCTTGCCCTAAATTTTTGTCATCTAATGGTTAATTGTTTATAACTTTATACCAAGAAATTAGCACAACGCAATGAAACAACACTGATCAATTTGTATACTTGGGAGATTAATTCACAAGTGTTAGTAGGGCCCCATCCATATGGCAGGATAATCTTAACCCGGATGGCCATCAAGCATTTTGTAATCATTTTCACAAAAAGCAACCGGGGTTTAAGGGTTTGCAGTCATTTTGTGATTGTTTGCTGATTTTACAATGTTGTTTGGCTTTCCTTTGGTTCGTTGTTGTGATAGAGAAGCAATGTGCCTCACCTAACGTTTGTTGGATTACCTCTCTCAGCTATTATGATGACAAAACCTCGTGGTGACACAGGAAATTTGGTACATACTTCCATGGCATAGTAACCCGGATGGCCAATAAGTAGTGACAACCGATTGTTACAGCTATTGGAGGATGCCAAATTTCGTACATATTACCATTCAGTTCTTGACCCGGCTAACAAAATCACCCCAAACTTTGTTCTTATGTGTCTAACATGTCTACCAATTGTTGTGTGTCCATAATGTTTTAGAGATGGATTTGTAAGACCATATATATATGTACTTCACCAACCTCCTAAGTCAAGGTCCTCAACTCGACCCCACTTACGATGGTCAAAGTGGCACTCTCCTATGACTGTTGATGACTCTCCACCCCTAACACTCTCCTATGACAGTTTCAGAATATCGTCATCAATTTGATCATACTCGATATTCGAAACCTGATTATGATCAGGCTCATCTTCGATAATCATGTTATGTAGAATAACACATGCTTTCATTATATTTGTTAGGTCATTGATCTTGAACATTCGTGAAGGTCCACGAAAGATTGTAAATCGTTGTTGAAGGACCCCAAATGTACGCTCTACATCCTTTCGTGTTGATTCTTGTGCTGCTTCAAAATGTTTCTTCTATTCCCTTGTAAAGATGGAACCGTCTTCACAAAAATTGACTACTTTGGATAAATGCGATCGGCAAGGTAATACCCCATAGTATAGTCGTTGCCATTGACTGAGTAATTTATTGGAGGAGCACGACCTTGGGCCAGTTCAGTGAAAATAAAATATCTTTCTAGCATATTTATATCGTTATGCGGATTAGGCAATTCAAAAAATGCATGACATATCCAAAGATCATACGAAACAACCGCTTCTAAAATAATTGTTGGTTCACGACAGTGGTCGAAGTACATACCTTTCCAAGTAACAGAACAATTTTTTTTCACTTCCAATACATTTAATCGATGCTTCCGAGCATCCCTGAAAATCCACGTTGTTCACCAATGGCGAGCAATCAAGCAATATCATTAGCATTTAGAGACCGCAAATATCCATTAGAAAAAACAATTATGATTGTCTTCACAAAGTTTTTGAGGCTCTTCATTGTAATGCTTTCTCCAATCTGTATGTATTCATCTATTAAATCACCAGTTATTCCATACGCAAAAGTTCTAATGGCAGCGGTTATCTTTTGCATAAAAGATAAACCAAATCTTCCAGCATTATCTCTTCTTTGGATGGAGTAGAGCTTGTTAGCCTTAACCTCATGTTGAATACAAAAAAATAACAGACGACTCATACGAAATTTCATTCAGAAGAGATTCGAGGATATACTGGTGGTTCTGCAAAATAGTCGCAAAATAGCTGTTCATGTCCTTGAATATGATCACGCCGAATATACTTATGACGTTGGAGATTGCGACCACACCTCGATGTTGATCCACCATCGTCATTAAGAATAACCTCCAACTCATCTTCAGAGGATAAGTTAAGCAACAACTTGCAGAAGAACGAACGAGCCATTTGATGAAGGGAGTGAAAGAGGAGGTCCAAAATTGGAAATTTCTAAGATGAAATAAGACTTAGGTTCAGGTGAACGTGACTAGAACCAAAAGGCCTATTTATACAAAAAAAAGTTACCATTACAATAGGACAAAAAAAAATATTGCTGTTGGAGAGAAGACAAAAAATGTTACCGATGGAGAGAAGACAAAAAATATTACCGTTGAAAAAAGAACCAACAAAATGTTACCATTAGAGAAAGGGCAACAAATGTTACCGTTGGCGGAAGGCAGAAAAGAATTAAACATTGGAAGAAGGACAAAAACTGTTACCGTTACACAATCCAGATAAAATATTATCGTTATATATGCGGACAGAAATATATTAAAAAATATCATCGCGTTGGAAATCGCACATATTTAAGAAAAAATTATTATTCGTAATACTATATTAATTTAAAAAGTATTATTGTATCCAGGTAAAAATCGTATGAAGTGTTTATAAAATATAGTAGAATGTGATTTTTTTAAATAAGAGGAAAAAAATAAAAGAGTTAATAGTTAAGAATGAAAATGAAAATGAGAAAAAACATAATAAAGAAAAAATAGAAAAAATTTATTTTAATAGAATAGGGAAAAAATAGAAAATGCGATATAGGAGGTTTTTTAAAGATAGGTAAAGTTTATGATAAAATTTAATGAATGAAGTAATTTAGTTAAAATTTAGGAAATTTTTGGTCTCGTTTGGATACAGAAATATTCTCAATTCATCTCATCTCATCATTATAATTTTTTTAAATTTTTACATAAAATATAATAAACAATTCAACTTTTATAAATCCTAAACTAATTATAATATTAAAAAATAATATTTTAATAATATTTTTTCAATTCATCTCATCTAACCTTACTATCTAAATAGATAAAAAAAATAACATTTTATAGGAAACCGGATGGGCTGCTCTAGGAGTGACGCGACGTAGAGGGGTCATTTCGCTTAAAATATAAGATATTTCGATGATTTTACTTATTAATCTAATAATTTTAAAAATATAATAATTGTGGTTCATCTTTATTTCAGATAAACGAAAAAAATCACATTTTAAAAAATGACCCACAGAAATAGCATTTAATATAACTGAAACGATTCAACGAAATCGGAAAAACTCTATTTATAAATTAGTATGTATAATACATCTAATAAAATATTTACATGATATAATTTAATTTTTTAAAAAAATAATAATTTAAATCTTTCAAATTAAATTTTACCATTTATCATTTAAAAAAATTTTAAAATTTAAGTAATATAAATGATGTGATTTAATATCAACTTGATAATAAAATAATTCCTAATGAAATTCCAGCTCAACATTCATATTTGGTAGATATTAGTTGCATTTCTTTAAACAGTGATAATTTCATTTCCTTTTTATCTGTTTTACCCGAGAATAAAACGTGACAAGCCTACTACAGCCACAGACAAAAGCCACCGATGGTCGCCACCGAATAGGCTATTTTTTTTTTTACTTTTTTTTCATATTTTTTTTTATATCTTTAATTTAAAAAAAAAAAAAAA
>QEOT01002418.1:192235-265161 GCA_003123785.1 Pterocarya stenoptera | reverse complement strand
AAAAAAAAAAAAAAAAAAAAAAAAAAAAAAAAAAAAAAAAAAAAGAAAGAAAGAAAGAAGAAGAAGAAGAAGAAAGAATCGGCGGCCAGCATCGTGTCTGTGGGATAAGCATTTCCCTTTGTAAGATAAGTGTGATGATGGGGGGGAATTCGTCCATTGTTACGCTTGCTTACAACAGTATGGTTCAAGTCATAGATGTCTAGCTTCTAGCTAGACTTCTTTTTATTAAGACACGGATAAATACCATGAGCAGGCTACTTGAGTTTTCTAAACCTGGCACTCAGGTGGCATGTTTGCACAATATTTGCATATGCCTTGTTTCCTCACACTATCGAGGCTGTGGTTCGGTAATGGGCGCGTCATCAACAGACCATGGCACTGTCATGCCAATAGATTGAGCAGACTCCATCCCCATTGTAGGTATGTTCGGGTCAGTTCTACTGCCAAGGAAAAATGCAGGCTGCTGAGGTGATGGAAGAGTGACAGAGTAGCTATTAAGCATGAGAATGACTGATGCCATGGTGGGTCGATCCGCTGGATCTTTCTGAACACATAATAAGGCGATATGGATGCATCTAATGACTTCCTCTTTCGAATAAGAGTCTCCCATTGTTGGATCCAACAATTTCAGGGGGCTTCCGTCTCTCCAATGTATCCAAGCCTGCATGTTTTATCAAGTAATATTGGTCAGAATATCTCCTTGCACTTGGAGGGTATGATAAAAAAAAACAAACATCTGGTTTATACTCACATAGCTCAAGAGGTCATCAACATGCTCTGATTCAAAACTACTGTTCTTCTTCCCACTGATGATCTCTAGGACTATGACACCAAAACTATACACATCAGATTTCGCAGAAAATTCCCCATGCATGGCGTACTCTGGAGCCATGTAACCGCTACAAAGTAGAACCAGAAACATAGCGGTGTTAAGACGTAGGAAGGCTATGGCATATGTTTCTTGAGATCAAAATTTTGGAACGACCGTCTATTTATTTATCCTTAATAAATGAATATTGATTAGTTTAGTACCTTGTAAACCTCCCCAAATCCACCAGAACCTAACTTCTTGTCATTTGAGAATTTGTTGGTGGCAGCTTCAATTGTTCCAAAATCAAATTGCAAGCAGTCTGCTGTTGCTATTTCCTTTGCAATTTCATTTGCAGCTATGTATCCCATAAAAGGAAAAGATTATACAGCAATTTGTGCAGACATGAGGACGCAAAGTTTACACCATTAGTGTTTAAGAGTGAGATCTATTGAACACGACAACTTAATTGCATACCATTATAGGTTAGGACATGATCATCAGGTTTCTCAAAACTTGATCCTTTTTCTTCGTTCAACTTCTTTCTTGCTGATCTCCTAGTTAGGAAACAGTAGGACAGGACTAGGAGCATCACAGCGGCAGCAATTGGAGCAACAATGGCGACTATTGTTACTGCTGAGATTTTGCTTTTTCCTGCATAAAAATATAATGTTTCAAGCAGTGCAGGGTAGAAATTAAGGCCCATTTGGATATACAAAATCATCTCATTTCATCTCATTATTATAACTTTTCTAAATTTTCACATAAAATATAATAAAAAATTCAACTTGTTCAAACTCCAAAATAAAAATAATATTAAAAAATTATATTCTAACAATATTTTATTCAACTTTCAACGAAACATCTCATCTAATCTGAATTGTGTAACCAAATGAGGCTGTCCAGTTTAGATTGGAAACTCACCTTAACTCATCTCATCTTATCATTACAATTTTCTCAAATTCTCACATAAAATATAATAAACAATTCAATATTTTTAAATCCCAAAGTAATAATAATATTTTAATAATATTTTATTCTACTATTCATAAACCATTTTAACTCATCTTTGAATTCAAACGGGATAAATTTTATGTACACTCATCTTATAAAGGGAGATGATAGGTTTGGAAGTTTCATCTCACACAAAATTCTCATCTCTTCTCATCATTACACATTTTTTAAATCCTTACAAAATTCTCATTTCACTCCCCAAACCTATCCTAAGTAAGACGAGCCTTTGAGGTCAAGAATTCCAAAACTTGTTTGATGATCGTTCCGGATCCATTCAGATATTCTAACAATATCTCAAAGTTATCTAATAGGGTAAAATACACAGTTTTCTCAAATCACTACCAATTTCTAAGCACTCCTTAAAATATTTAATTTTGGCAATCACTCTCAGACTTTAAAAAAAAATTAGCAACGAGTCAACTGACTCCATTTTCAATTAAAAAGATAATATTATTCTATTCGAATTATGCTATTGGACATCTTACACCACACATTATATATATTTTAATATTTTTATTTGATCATATTAAAATAATTGAGTTTTTTATTAACGTTCATGCATTGCATACTTACTATAATAAATAAATAAATAAAATGTGATGTTTGGGATACTAATTAAAAATATTCTATTCCTAAAAAGTTAGCGAGGCCTGAAATTGACACATCGTTACTTTTTCCGTTACTTTATAGACGGAGAAAGTAGAAAGTATAAACGGAGAAAGCAGTGTTAAGTCCAGTCACGGAACCTGCAGATGGAGGTGGAAGAGCTGGCGTAGCCCGCGTAGGAGGAGTCGGTATCGCAGTTACCGTCCGGTAAAAAGGGTACAATTCGTACCTAACATTACAACTGGGAAAAATAACTCTTCCCCCTTGCTTTCCATCACAGCATATAGGAAGACGACCGATAGCTGCCTCAAGACACCTCTTGCAATCGGCACCGGACAGGTCCGGCGTACACTGTACAAGGTTGTACAGATTTTGAAACTCGGAAAATTTTACTTCCTCTGTCCCGTACTTTTTAGCACCGGTCGGGAAGTTCGAGGCCCGACTTGCTAAGTCAATCATCGTCGTGTTCACCAGCCGAGTAAACCGGTCCTGCTCGGTGATGTTCTGCGTGTTCCACAGATAAACTCCAGGCCTTACAGTCACGTTGGAGAAGATAGACTCGTTGGAGTAGCGAATCATGCACTCGTCGTACCAAATAACAGCAACCTTTTCCCTTGAACATTTAGCGGCGAGCTCTTTGGTCGCTGCAGCCACGCATGCTCGGCACATTTGGGAAGTGACATCGCCGCGGCAGAGGAAGAGGCCGTAGACGGGGTCGGAGGTGTTCTGACCGGAGGTGGTGTTGTAGAATTCGATGTTGCGGGTGACGTTGGAGGAGAGATAAGAGAGGAGGGAGTTGAGACTGGAATTGTAGAGGCTATTTTGGGAGAAGGTAGTGTTTTGACAGACGTGGTAGAGAGGAACTGGGTCGGCTGCGTGAGTACAGGTCAGGCCAAGGAACCCGAGCATGGAAAGCAACGAAAGGATCATGGAGAGGTTGAAGGATGTCATTTTGATAAATCAGTTGCGACTCAGACATGGAATGGAAAATTATCATAAGCAATGCTAAATATGTTTGTGCAACTACTGATTTTTGTTTTTTTAAATAAAGTTTATTATTAAAAAAATAATTTTCTTTAATATAATTCTCATATTTATTTATATGAACTCTACTGTATAATGCAAATATTATTTAATTAAAATGAAGGCGCACTAAATAAATATAATAATTATTTGTACCGATAAGGATTCGGACATCAAGAAATATCCCCTAAATAATAACAAAACATATTGATAGCGCTCTAGTAAAGATGAGAAGGACATTAGTAATGCGAATCTTCCACCAAAAAAAAGTACTAACAGTGGCGCAGGTCAATGAAGCAAGTCAAGAACTTTTTTTTTTTTTTTTTTTTTTTTTTTTCTGTCGTTTCTAGAAGGGAAAGTGACAGAATTGAGAAAAAAATGAAAAAGATGACAGAAAATTCTGGTCAGAGATTTGGAAAATAAGGTTAATAAGAGAGATTAATAAGAGAACTTAAAGTCACGGGGGATGGGGCTAGCTACCTAAAGTGAAACCGACGAAAGCAATTGAAAAACATTGTATTGATGTCGTGTATTAGATTGTAAAGTACGGATCATATAAAATTATATCAGTTTGTAAATTTATTTTTGTGTATTCTCTTTGTGTAAGTAGCACTTCTTTTTGCAAAAATAAATGACTTGTCGAGTTTCGTGCAATGATGCAGAACCGGATGCGTTGGTGAGAGAGCAGGGCACTTGGGCTCTGCCAACCTATAAGTACCAATCCACAAAGTATAAAGCACAAGAATCGAGCCATGAGCTCTAACCTGCTAATAGCTATTCTCAACGCAATCTAAATAACTTGCCGAGCTTCGTGCAATAGTGCAGAGCCGGATGTGTTGGTGACTGAACGAAGCAAAAATTAAAGGAAAATGGCAGCTCGGTGAAACTCCACATTAGTGGACTTTTCACAACTTGAATTCGCAAAAGCCTGATATACAAAAATGGAATACAACAAGAAAATCGTGCAGACAGGTATACAAAGATATCACAAAGTCATTTTAATTGCCCGAACAGGGTTAGAAGAAAAAAACTACATCATCAGAAAATAACAAGGAACAGAAAGAAACTCCTCGAACAAACAGACGTCCAATGGGACCCAACTTTGTCCAAACAAGAGTAGAATGATCAACAGCGCGGTGTCTTGGTAAGGAAGGAGACCGCTCGGTAGATCTCGAGTTCGTCTGTGCAGAAATGAGATGCCGTATCTTCCCACACAATACTAAGCAGGGCGCTTAACATTGTGCTATCTTCCTCCTCGGAAAGGAATGGGGAAGGAAAGGAGGAGGTCAGAGTACAGTGGAGCCCCGCCCAGATCCCAAAATCGAACTGGGATTCAAGGTTGGCTAGGGTGCACATCATGAGGGAACAGACAGATTCCAGAGAATTGATTGCCACCTTGAACTGTCAATCCATTCCTGTCCACCTTAGCCCCCACCGTCGTGCCACCTTCTTGTTTCAACTAAGCTCAAAACCAGCAGGCAGCAAGTTTTGATGTAGCAGCTTCGGGAGTTAACCCCCTCAAGCAAAGGGGCAAAAACAAGTGAGGCACCATAAGCAAAAGGGCAAGAACAAGAAGTGGGATGCCTCAGTTCCCCGATGATCAAACCGCCATAGCCAACGGCAGCCTAAATACAATAAGAGAAGGCGTCGTCCCACACGGAACCAAGAAGAAAAGGAGAAAGGCATGGGAAGTCACCAACTTTGAAAGAACTGGAAGAGAAGCAGAATCGAATGAATTACTTAAAGATATGAAAAGCCCCTTTTATAGGCGAGAACGGTGTTTGGAATCTCAAGACACCATAACTCCTGAGATCTTCCCAACCGTCCATATTATTCCAAGACTTCCCCGGTCATCCACGTGTCTCCCATGGGAAGCTGTTGTCCCTTAGGACTTGGAGATACAGAAATGGTAACCGACGCATCGCACGGGGTTCATAAAAGATTAATGGTAGAGTTAAATGCGAAGTTAATGGGGGAACAAAGTTAAATGCAAAGTTAGTGGGAATTAATAATGGATTCAACTCCCCGGGAAAATTAAGTAGCATTCAAAGCGGACAAAACCTGAAAGGACGTTGATGAAGTGGCCTCGGGACCTACGCAAAGTTAGCAGAAGGTCGAAGGATTCATGCGCATAAAGGTATGAAGAGAATCGGTGCTAAGCGTTGTCACTCGGCAATCATCCGTACAAGAATGTTTGCTCGATACTCATTCGAAAAAAAAGAAAGGGAAGTCTTGGCCGATACGGAGAGTTGCCATTCGGCAAGCACGTACCAGAATACCTGCTTGGTACCCATCTATAAGGAAGGGAGCCACTCAGGAAAGAAACCAACTCGACGTTCATTAGTCAAAGGATAGTGTGTTCGGTTCCAATCAACAAAAGATCAGGATATATAGTTCAAGCGAAGGAGAAACAGCAAAGGAAGATAGAACGGAAAATATATACAGAACCAAAAGTACATTCGTTTGTACAAAAATTGTCAAAGTTACATTAAAAACCCACGCAGGTCTAATAACACAAACAAAAGTTGGAAGCTAATGAGCAACGTCAAGGAAAGCTAAAGGCAAGTTGTCTAAGCCCCACGTCAGAATTTCCTTATAAGCAAACTTGTTTGGCAGGAGATTTCGAAGGTCAAGAGTACGAAGATTGGTCTCGGGACTCCCGAGTATCACCTCCAGAAAAAGCTCAAGGCCTTCCTTATATACATAAATCCAGGCTTGATCGCACAGATCTGGAGCCTTTCCAAGCTGAGACTCAGCAAGGTCCGCTTGAAGCCGAGCTTCTTCTAGAGAAGACTCTAGACGGGAAACTGTAGTCCGAGCTGAAGCCCTTATCTTATCTCCTTGTTTGGCGATCCCCAAGTATTTATGGAACATGCGGCATCAAACCTCGATGGCACGCTTCTTTTCTTTCGCCAATGTTTCGACAGCTTCTTCGCTTTGCCTCAGCGCTTCCTGGGCGGACTCCAGCTCACACTCCAGCCGCTGGACCTCGGCTCGGGCATCCCCCCTCTTGGTAAAAAGGAGATCAGACTAGACTTGAAGATCTTCAAATTCTTTCTTCACGGATTCTAAGTCTTCGACCGCTGAGGACATCTTCGTACGAATTATACCAATCTCCATGTCTTTCAGCTGAATCTCCTTATCCTTAACCTGGATCTCCATGGCCATCACCTTCATCCTACACTCCAACCCCCTAGCCTTCTTCTGCTGGGCACAGATCTTCTCACGACAGAGCACGTTGTCCCCTCTCAGGATTCATTCTCCAACTTTAGAGTGCGGAGGTCAGCCATCAGTTTCTCTCCTCGCAAGTTCATCAGCTTGTTTAACGCACTCTGAGTTTTTAAGTCTTCTTCGAGAGCCTCCCGCTCTTGAGAGACCATCTCGGCTAGTTGATCGGCGACCTGAAAGACCAGCAAGGAATAAAGTTTATTAGTAAAATGTGAAAGATTGAAATGGCAGTAGAGGAGAAATACTTACGTTGGCAAACAAGGGCCTAAACTTTAGGCCTGTGCTTCAAAAGACTCCGCCTGAGCCTTCTTATAACCTAGCCCGGGCTCCTGTGAATTTCCTTGCCCAGAAGAGGAGGAAGGTTCTACACGAACTAACGGCAGCATGGCTCCAGTATGAAAAGAAGGCAAATCGGATTCCTCCTTGCTTTGATGAGGAACTTTGACTTGAGGACCCTGCGGGGGGGACGGCCTAAGAACTTGGTTGTTCCTCAGCCTGGGCCGAACTCTCGCCCTGAGCAGCCCCCGAACGGGGGGAACTGCTCGCAGATGAAGAACCGTCCTCCACCTTCACTATGACAATGTCTTCATGAAACAGAGGCGAAGACTCGGTTTGAGGAACGATGTTCTCCTGAAGTAGGTAGCTCGGCATAAAGCACAATAATAAAGAGAAAAGGAAAAACAATTAGTGTAGAAAATGGAAGAAGCAAATACCTGAAAGGTTTGAAGATGAGGGGTAACTTCTGGGATCGTTGGGGGGATCAGTTCGGCAATCTGTTCCAACATTAATGAGGAGACTGGAACCTCAGGAGGAATTGGTTCCATAGTCTCCCTGGAACGTGGCTCCATAGACTCAGGCTGTTTCGCAGCCTCCTCGGAGCATTCCACAATCTCAGGAGGCGTTAGGCCTTCATCTTCAACAGAAGTAATCTCCATGTCCATTCCCGAGGGTGAGACTGGAGGAGTGGCGAAAACTGGGATAGTGGGAACTAAAGAAAAGCTAGGACGAGTCAGACCCGGGAGCTTCAGAGGCGAAACGGGGGAGTCAGCCAAACACTCCTCGAAGGAAGCTTCGACCTCGACAAGTCTTTCCTCGAAAGGGGTCAGCAGCTCACGTGGAGGAACTTCCTCTTGACTAAGAGCTTCCTCAAAAGAGGGAAAAGCTCCCATCGCCAGACCAGGGCCTCGAGGCTCCAGGTGGTCGAAAGTTGAAGCAAAAAGAAAATCAATGGCAATATCTACCTCATCTCCCCTAGCGGGACCTGAAAGAAGATGGCAAAACACTATTATCTTTTGTTTAAACTAACGAAACAAAAAGAAGGGATTCAGAAATCTCAAAAAATTACCTCCAGGAGGGTTATTTACTAGAGCAGCTCGGGAAAGATCAGGAGTGGCTGGGTCGGATCTACAGTCACTAGCAGCTCGGTAAGAACTGCTCACCTTGGCAGCTCTGTGAGAACTTCTCTCCTTAGCAGTTCTCTCAGAATTGCTCTCCATGGCTACTTGGTCGAACCTGCTCTTTTTAATAGGTTGATGAGAACTGTCCTCCAGGGCAACTTGCTGGGAACCCCTTTTTCTCTTTGCGATGAGCACTCAGCTTGGTAGGGCGCGGAGGATTCCCAGGGATCTCCTTCGTGGGCATCGACTAAGTAGGAACGGAAGCACATTCATCCGTTCGGGACCGCTCCATGAGGTTGCCTTGGAGAGGAGAGGCTCCGCGGCGTATCTCTCTCTAAGGAGAGGATGGACCCATTAAGAAATCCCGACCTAGCACATGTGCGCGGTGGGGAACAACAATGTAAAGCCGAATGTTCTCATCCCTCAGTAACGAATTAGTCTTGGCTAGGATGAGATGAGCTGCCACACATGACATTACAGAAGCGATTCTGAATTCCTCTCTCTCCGATAACTTAATGGAGAGAGATTTTGTGGTCAGAACCTTACCCCAAACGGATTGAACAGGGAACTCGTTGTACTTAACTTCTCCTTCCGGGCATCCCATTCTGAGCTCCTAACAAAGAAGAATTGCCGGTGCCATTCTTTTATTGATGAATAACGCCTCTCAATAATAGTAAAGCATTTCTCGGTGGAGTAAGATTGGAAACTACAAATGTTTCCTGGAAGCCGATTAATTCGGTACACAGACTGGAACTCCCGAGCAGTCAGATCGGGGTAATCTTCTGAGCCACTCAGAATGATTCAAAAGGTCACACAATTGGCCATGATTAAGCGCCAAGCATTAGAATTGAGTTGCAGAAAATCCAAAATGTCACGCACCGGATGACAGAATGGCAGACGCAGTCTAATGGTAAACATATAAGGAGAAAGAGCCACCTTTGTCGACAAGCCATCCTCATCCACCATCGTAACGCAAGGTTCAAGGATTTCAAGAATAGTCCCAGCTGGAACAGGAAACTCTCTGCAGAACGTACGCAGTTCGTTCTTAGTCATGGCCGTCATCCACCATTTCCCAGCGAAGAAACTGAATCAGGGATTGTTCGCGCCTCGTTTAGTCATGGTGAAAGTGGACGGAGAACTTAGAATATCCTCAGAGTTTCAAAAGAACGAAGAAGGAGGTCGAGGCAGAAATGGCAATGGGGGAAGAGAGGAAAGAATAAGGAAGAGAAAATAAATAGGAACAACGTGATGGAACGGCTAGATGTCCGAAACGACGGTACAAAATTCGAAGGGAAGCCTCGGCTATGGGAATACTGGATGACGTTTACCTGCCACACGCATACGTGGGACGAGCCAATCCCGGGTAACGTTGGCACGCCATAAAGCAGCTTTAATTAATGAGGACGACGTTAATGATTATTCGAGCTTGTTAATGCCAGAGATCGGTTGTGAATGGGCAAGTACCCGTTAACCTTCTACACGCCCAGGTCAGAGACCTTTATAGCTCGGCGCGGTGAAGGCACAGGAGTAGCTCTACGAATCGACAGCGCAAGCATATTATCTCCTGCTATGCAACACTCCACTATGGTGGAGACCAGGTCGGTAACTATAAATAAGACCACTGTTTTAAATACCGTACCGTACCGGCCGGTATTTGCCGTACTGGCCACTGGTCTGGTATAGGTATTGCATATAGTTCGTACCGGCTCAAATACCGACCGTATCGGCCGATATTTCGGCCTTTAATTTTTTATTTTTTATTTTCATTTTTTCAAACTACAAGAATATTTTTTGACCCTTAATTCAGACTAGGTTATTTATAATTTATATATATATGTATTTATATATAATTTATTCATATATCGACTATCCCGAAACGGTACCGGTATCGAAATATTTCGTTCCAATCCCTTGACCAGTACATTGTCCGGTACGGTATTCAAAACATTGAATAAGACACTACCAGCAGCAAGCAAGGTAATCCATCGCTATCATCTTACACTCTCGTCTAGACTACTATTCATCGTCTCCTTCTCCGTTACTGACTTAAGCATCGGAGGATCAACGGAACCCGACGTCCCCACCCTTATTTACTGTGCAGGTGATCGTTCGAGCACTGTCTGCGTGAAATTGCCCAGGCCCGCGAAACACAACGTCAACACGTCGTACCATATTATACAAACTTTTTTAATTAAATTGAATGGTTTAATACAGAAAAGAGATTAATATCACATTAAACTACCATATAGAGTAATGTTAATCATTTTTCTTCAATATAATCATGCAATCACACAGAGAATCTCTATTGAACATCTTGTTTCATGGTTATCAATTAGTAACAACATTTAGTACCAAAAGTCAATGTTTTGAGTGAAGATCTTATTATTATTTTTCACATGCCTGGACGCAAAAGATCTCTAAACTCCCATTTGTATTCTGATATAACATAGCCCAATGAGCACTCGCAAATGTTATGACCACAAAATCCATGTTTGTGCATCTCTCCAAAGTAAAAAAACTCTGGGGATCGGAAATACTGCCCTAACTTTACATTCCTCAAACAAAAACTATAGGCAAACATAAGTGCTAGTTTCATTATTTGGAGACAACCAACAAGTAAATAGTATTGACAGCGCCTCGCTTCCTAGCACTAACGAGGGTTTAGTTGAGTGATTGATGCTTCATCAACAGACCATGGCACTGACTGCTTTGTAAAACTATCAAGCTCCACCACATCTGACGGCATGTTTTTCCTTGCCCTACTCCGGAGCAGAAATGCCGGCTGCTGAGGTAATTGGAGGCTAACAGAGTGACTGTCGAGCATGAGAACTATTGCTGCCATTGTAGGTCGGTTGGCTGGATCTTCCTGAACACACAATAATCCAATATGAATGCATCTAATTACTTCATTTTTCGCAAAAGAACCCCTAATAGTTGGATCCAACAATTCCAAGGGTCTTCCATCCTTCCATTGTTTCCAAACCTGCAGTATTAGATTCACCCAAATTATGTTTTTTTCTTCAGCACTTGAAGCGGGTTAGCCATACAAGTATTCACAAATTAACACAAAATTTTAAACATGAGCCTGATCCATACTCACGTAGCCTAAGAGGTCCTCATTGTGTGCTGATTGAAAGAAACAGTTGTTCATCTTTCCACTTATAATCTCGAGAAGTAGGACCCCAAAGCTAAACACATCGGATTTCACCGAGAATCTTCCATGCATTGCGTACTCTGGAGACATATAACCACTACAAACCAATGCTGAAGTTATATGCCTATACTAAGGAAATATAACAAGAAAAATTTGGAAATCCGATCATATAAGTAAATCTGCTAAAATATGTCATGATATTTAAGGCCAATAATCAGCTTAAAAAACGAAATGCACAAAAGGTTTCATACCGCCCTCGCCAGAAAATAGATTGGCAATCGGAGGAAGCTCATGGATCAATTTATCACCATTAATATGAATTCAAACAGAACTCTGAAACAAGCAAAGCCTATCTTTTCCTTCTCAATAATTTCCACATTCTATAAGACAATAAATAAACTTGACAATTCAGATTATGCAAAGACAGATATAGTGATTGAATACTTACTATGTCCCAACAATTCTATTTGTATTTGCTTGAGTTTGATCAACTACAAATATCCTTGCCATGCCAAAATCTGAAATTTTTGCGTTCATATCCGCGTCTAATAAAACATTGCTGGCTTTGAGATCACGATGTATAATTCTAAGCCGAGAATCTTCATGAAGATAAAGAAGCCCTCTGGCAATCCCTCCGATAATTTTGTAACGGCTTGACCAATCCAATTGCCGTTGCCTTTCAGAGTCTATAATTTTGGCAAAATCAAAAATTAGAAATAAGTAATTATCATAGAGATGATGACAGAGTTTAACTCATGGAAAGATATATTAACTTTACTTTCATTACTTGTTAAAACTTTCAGCGTCTTATAAGCAGTGATTCCACTTCTAAAAAGTTAATGACAAGTGGTTCGAATCATTGGTACTGCCTTTGGAGATGTCATGTTATTTAAAGAGAAATGCTTATCATGCAATCTACTGGGAACAATAAATAATAAATCAAAGAACTAGGCATGAGTTCAGATGGCCAACCGAATAAAAAGTAATCAAGGCTTCTGTTGGGCACGTATTCGTAAATGAGTATCTTTTCTTCCCCTTCCAAGCAAAATCCTAAGAGCCTCACTAGATTTCTATGTTGAAGTTTGGCAACTATCACAACCTCGTTCTTAAATTCTATTGCACCCTGCCCGGAGCTTCTGGATAGCCTCTTGACTGCTATTTCTTGTCCGTTGTAAAGAATACCCTAAGAATACAGTTGGAACGAGGTTAGAACATTCCATTCTCGTGTGTGTATGTATATGAATTGTTTTTATAATAATATATCCCTACCTTGTAAACCGAGCCAAATCCACCTTTACCAATCTTGTTATCGTCAGAGAAATTGTTTGTGGCAGCTTCAATTGTAGCCAAGTCAAATTTCAAGGACTCTGCAGATATAATTTCCATGGCAACTACACAACCAAACGGTGAGAAAGAAAAAATTACCATAGCAAAATGGTTGGCAGCGGCAAGAAGTTCAAAGATTAATTACAGATGATAATGACAACTAAACTTTTTATTGTTTACCTTTTTCTCCCGGTAAATTATTGTATTTCTCCCTTGTTCTTCTTCGCAGGAAGTACAAGCCTACTAAGAAAAGTATCATAGAGCCAGCAAGTGGGACAGTAATGGCGATGATAGTTGAAGATGACGTTGACTTTCTCTTTCCTGCGAAAAAAATGAAAGATAATGAGGTGCTTATTATTATTATTTTCATTTTTCTCAAGAAACCTTGATCGAAAACCGCAGGTGAAATCACAGAGCTTAATGTTGCCAGTGAGGTTGGTGAATTTTTCTAGAAAAATTCTATTTGAAATCAGGTATATAAAAACACACTCTTCATTTTATTCATTACATGCCCAGACTTAGATTTCTAGGAGAAATTAATTTCTTTTTCAAGTAGAAGAACTTATTTGTATGCCTTACCTGGAACAGGAAGTCCAGCAGTATGATTGTAAAATGGGTACAATTCATATTGTTGGGAAATCAGGCACAGCGGAATAAATAAAAATGGAAATAAAAGAGCACTCCCACTCACTCAATGACACCAAGAAATTTAACGTGGTTCGGCAACTGCCTACATCCACAGAAAAGAGCTTCACTAATAAATAGTGGTACACAAGAAAATATTACAGAGGAGGAGGATCATACTCCACTCAACTCTACTCTCTTTTTTTTTCTCTCAGAACTCTCCTGATTCTCTCTCTTTCTTTTCTTCCTTGGTATTTTTCTGAAGCTCACAGCGAGAGCCTCAATTTATAGGGGCTAAATGCATATGAATGCATTTAATGGTAACTGCAAATGCAGTTACCCGCTGGGCGTTACAAGCTGAGAAGCAAGCAGTCAACAATGACTGCTTGCTTTGGGCAGGGATTTCAACAATTCTCCCCCTCCATGCCCATTTACCTAGATGCTATCCATTCCAGCTATGTCTCTGCATAGCTCAAGCTTCTCACTTGTAACCACCTTCGTCAGCATGTCCGCTGGATTCTCTTTCGTATGGATCTTCACAAGCTTTAACAGCTGTTGTTCCATCGCTTCGCGTATCCAATGATAGCGGATATCAATATGCTTGGTGCGGGAATGGTACATTGAATTCTTGCTCAAGTCTAGAGCACTTTGACTATCACAATATACCTTGTAGTCTTCTTGACTAACCCCTAGTTCTTGGAGAAAACGCTTCATCCACAACATCTCTTTCCCAGCTTCTGCTGCTGCAATGTACTCTGCCTCTGTTGTAGATAAAGCAACACACTTCTGCAATTTGGACTGCCAAGAGACAGCTCCTCCTGCAAATGTGAAGAGAAATCCCGAAGTAGATTTCCTGCTATCCAGATCTCCTGCCATATCTGAATCTGTAAAGCCTTCCAAGACTGGTTTAGCTCCCCCAAAACACAAGCACATCTTCGATGTACCTTTCAGGTACCTGAGAATCCACTTGACTGCATTCCAATGATCATTTCCTGGATTTGAAAGGAATCTGCTCACCATGCCTACAGCATGAGCAATATCTGGTCTGGTACAAACCATTGCATACATCAGGCTTCCTACTGCTGAAGAGTAGGGGATTGCTTCCATCTCTTCAATCTCTTTCTTTGAAGAGGGACATGAGCTCTTACTCAACTTGAAGTGGTTAGCAAGTGGAGTATTGACTGGCTTTGCATCTCCTATGTTGAAACGCTTAATTATCCGTTCAACATATTTTTGTTGTGATAGCCACAACCTTTTGGCTTTCCTATCACGAACAATCTTCATGCCCAAAATTTGTTGTGCTGGGCCTAAGTCCTTCATGTCAAAGGACTTGGATAGTTCCTTCTTTAGTTTGTTAATCATGGACCTATCCTCACCAATGATTAACATATCATCAACGTAAAGAAGGAGTATGACAAACTTGTCATCCTGGAACCTTCGAACATAGACACACTGATCTGCAACAAGTCTCTTGTAACGATGACTCATCATGAATGAGTCGAACTTCTTGTACCATTGCCTCGGCGCTTGCTTGAGGCCATAGAGACTCTTCTTTAACTTGCAGACTAAGTGATCTTTCCCTGGAGCTTCAAACCCTTCTGGTTGCTCCATATAGATTTCCTCCTCCAAATCTCCATGGAGAAAGGCTGTCTTCACATCCATCTGTTCGAGTTCCAAATTCAAGCTGGCCACCAATCCGAGTATGACTCGGATTGACATCATCTTCACCACCGGTGAAAAAATCTCGTCAAAGTCGATTCCCTTCTTCTGCTGGAATCCTTTGACAACCAATCTGGCCTTGTACTTTATCAGCTTCCCTTGGCCATCTTTCTTCAGCTTGAACACCCATTTGTTCTTTAGGGCTTTCTTTCCTTCAGGAAGTTTCACCAACTCATAGGTCTGATTTTTCTGCAAAGAACTCATCTCTTCTTGCATTGCTTGCACCCATAGGCTTCTATCAGCATGAGTTTGAACTTCTTGGAAGCTCTCTGGCTCCCCCTCATCAGTAAGCAGAATATAGTCTGATTCCGGATATCTCCTCGACGAAATCAGTAGGCGGCCTCTTGCTGATCTTCTTGATTGAGCTTCATCAACCAAAGGAGGTTCATCACCATCTAACCCTTGTGGTGGTACACCAGCTTCTGGTGGAGAGGGTTCTTGCTCCCCCTGCTCAATACCCTGAGCTTCTTCTTCTGCTTCTGGATCTCGATCTTGCATATCCTCATTATCTGTGGCGAACTGTAATGGTGCAGGATCTGTAGTATAGGAACTAAGCTCTATTGGCATTGAGGAAGCTTTAGTTCCTATGTACTGGTTTTCATGGAACACAACGTCCCTACTTCTGACAATTCTCTTTGTCACTGGATCCCATAACTTATATCCGAATTCTTCATCTCCATATCCAACAAAGATACATGGAGTTGACTTGACATCGAGCTTCTGTCTCAGCTCCTTGGATACGTGTGCAAAGGCTTTGCACCCAAACACTCTCAGGTGAGAGTAAGAGACATCTTTTCCAGACCAAATCTTCTCAGGAACTTCAAATTTCAGTGGTGCAGAAGGTGATCTGTTGATTAGGTAACAGGCAGCACGAACTGCTTCACCCCAGAATGGCTTTGGTAACTTGGCCATACTGAGCATGCATCTTGTTCTTTCCATGATGGTCCGATTCATTCTTTCGGCTACACCATTGTGCTGAGGGGTATATGGGACCGTCTTCTCATGTCGAATACCGCGATCAACGCAGTATGCTGCTAACCTTTTGGAAATATACTCTCCTCCATTGTCTGTTCGCAGACACTTCAGCTTCTTTCCCGTCTCTCTTTCCACTAGGTTGTGAAAACTTTTGAAGTGCTCGAAGACCTGATCCTTTGATTTCAAAATATATACCCAGACTTTTCGTGAAGCATCATCAATGAATGTCACGAAATATCTGTTACCTCCCAATGACTCTTTTTCCATGGGACCACATACATCAGAGTGTACCAGACTCAACAACTCTGATCTTCTCTTTGTAGAGGAATTAAACGAGACTCTGCGTTGTTTGCCAAACAAACAGTACTCACAAGGGTTTAACGCTGTTCCTTTGGCAACTTTGATGAGTGCCTTCTTCACAAGCGTATCCAACCCTTTCTCACCCATGTGTCCGAGTCTCTTGTGCCACAGATTCGGTGATGCCTCGTCTTCCATTGCATTGAGGCTATCAGTATTGATCTTCACATGGGTCTTGTACAACGTACCGCAAATATGTCCTCGGGCGACAACCATGGCACCTTGTGACAGCTTCCAAGTGCCTTTGCTGAAGTGGCTGTCATAGCCCTGTCGATCAAGAGCTGTTCCGGAAATCAGGTTGATCCGAAGGTCAGGAATGTGTCGAACATCCTTCAACACCATGGTGCAACCAGTGTTGGTTTTAATCTGCACTTTACCAACTCCCACGATCTTAGAGGAACTGGCGTTCCCCATCCTTACCGTACCAAAGTCTCCTGCTTTGTACGTAGTGAAAAATTCACTTTGGGAAGTGGCGTGGTATGATGCTGCTGTGTCTACCACCCACTCAACATCGTGGCTTGCAACGTGCAGACACATCTCGTCACTGGTGGAAAGTACTGCTACATCTCCAGAAAGAGTGACAAGAGTTTCACCATCTTCTTTCTTCAGCTTATTGCTTTGACCTTGCTCCCTTAAAAACTTGCGGCAGTTTTTCCTCATGTGGCCTTCTTTGCCACAATGGTAACACTTCATGTTACCCGTCTGCTGGTTCCTGCTACTGCTGGACCTTCCACGTGGCTGAGACTTTCCTCTGTTTCTGCCTCCACTTCTCCCTCTATCATTACCTTGAGGCCTTTCTCTACTCTCGGTGACTAGGACATGAGACTGATTCATGCCCGTCTCCTTTCGTCTGGCCTCCTCATTAAACAGGGCATCCTTAACCATCGTCATGGTAAGTTTGCCATCTGGAGTAGAGTTACTTAAGGAGACCACCAGCGTCTCCCAACTATCTGGTAATGAACTGAGAAGTAGCAGGGCTTGTTCTTCATCGCCAAGATTCAACTTGACGGACCCGAGCTGGTTAACTAGGTTTTGAAACTCGCTAGTATGCTCGGCAACAGAGGTGTCGCTCTTCAATTTCAAGTTAACAATCCGTCTCATCAAGAGGGCCTTGTTTCGAGCAGTCTTAGCTTGATACATATCCTCCAACTTCTTCCAGAGGTTATATGCATCTGTCTCTTGGGCCACGTGGTGAAAGACACTATGGTCGATCCATTGCCTGATCTGACCGATAGTCTTCTTGTGCATCTTTTTCCACACTTGATCCGTAAATTCATCTGGTTTCTTCCCTTCATTTTCTAAGGGGTCAGATAAATCTTTACAGTTCAAGAGATCCTCCATCCGAGGTCTCCAAAGACTGTAGTTTGAGGCAGTCAGCTTTATCATGGCGCCTGATGCTGAATCCTCCATGGATTTAGACTGAATCTAAATACAAAATGCAAGTATAGGATCTTCGAGGTGGAATATCACAAAACGGACAGCACTGTAGTGTCCGGAACGCCTGATTTTGTTGAAAACGTGTCTTGTTTCGTCAAAATCGGACTCAGATAGCACAAGGATGACCCAAAAAACCCAAAAACAGGAATCTGCCACGCGTGCAGCGCGTAGTCCGCGAAAAACGCGTAGGCGCGTGTGTGTCACGCGCCTTCTAAAGTCACAGGCGCGTGAGGCGCGTGAAGGTCACGCGCTGATGACTTCCCTGGAGCGCGTGCGGCGCGTGGTGCGCGTGGATGTTACGCGCTTGAACTTCTGCTGGGCGCGTGGGTACGTGTCGAGAGTGGGCTTCACTCTCAGACCTTCAGGAGGCGCGTGGGGGCGCGTGCAGCGTCCTTTCGGCCTCTGGTTTTCACCGTTTTTCTTGTCTTGCTAGGACGAACACAGTGGTGTGCTCAGATTTTTAAAATGAGCAACCTACTAAAAACGTGTTTTCTGAGAAAAACACTCCTTCCAGCAAAATCTCTGATACCACTTGTTGGGAAATCAGGCACAGCGGAATAAATAAAAATGGAAATAAAAGAGCACTCCCACTCACTCAATGACACCAAGAAATTTAACGTGGTTCGGCAACTGCCTACATCCACAGAAAAGAGCTTCACTAATAAATAGTGGTACACAAGAAAATATTACAGAGGAGGAGGATCATACTCCACTCAACTCTACTCTCTTTTTTTTTCTCTCAGAACTCTCCTGATTCTCTCTCTTTCTTTTCTTCCTTGATATTTTTCTGAAGCTCACAGTGAGAGCCTCAATTTATAGGGGCTAAATGCATATGAATGCATTTAATGGTAACTGCAAATGCAGTTACCCGCTGGGCGTTACAAGCTGAGAAGCAAGCAGTCAACAATGACTGCTTGCTTTGGGCAGGGATTTCAACACATATCTGATATTAGAGCTCGGAAGCAGAACCTTTCCGCCCTGTACTCCAGCGCAGCACTGAGGAATAGAGCCGATGGCGCTTTCCAAGCATGTCATGCACGATTCGACAGACAGCTCGGGCGCGCACTGCGCCAGGGCGTACAGTGTCTGTGAGCTCGTAAATTTAACTTCCTCCGTCGCAAACTTCTTGTCCGACTGAGAATTGGCCGCTCGTGCCGCCAACGACTTCATTGTGCTGGACAACAAACTGTTGAAGCGGTCCTGCTCTACGACGCTTTGGTTGCTGCTGGCGATATTATCAAATGGTACCATGTCGTTCAGGACGGACTCGTTGGAGTACTGTAGCGTGCACTCATCGTACCAGATAAGGGCCACTTTGCGAAACGGACAGCGTTTCCGTACATCTTCCATTGCAGTAGAGATGCACTTCTGACAGAGGTCCGGGGTCAGATCACCACGGCACAGAAACCGGCCAATGATCACGTCGGGAGGGTTCTTTCCGGTATTCACTCTGTAGAATCCCTCGGGAAGGGTGGAGTTAGAAGAAAGTGCGGTGAGGAGGAAGTCGAGGTTGGCTTGGTAGGTGCTGTTGGGAGTGAAAAGGGTTGCATTTGGGCAGGAGTGAGATGCGTAAGTAGGAGCTGCTTCAATGGTGAGGCTCAACAAGGTTATTACGATGGAGATTAGACACACAACGCATAAGGAAAAATTGAAAGAAGCCATTTTTTTTTTCTTGGCGATGGCTTTCTCACACTGTTACTCCCCAATTGAAGTTTGCACTTTGCAGGCAAGGGCAGGCAACAGGTTCACTTTACCAATGATTTTCTCCCATTTTTCTCCCATTTTGTTTCTGTTTCACTGAAACTCATACCATTAGTGAGATCCACGGAGATGAAGATAAGGCGAGGAAATTACATTAGGCCCTGTTTGCACGTAGAGATCGTCATCATAATTTTTTTTAATTTTTATACGAAATATAATAAAGAGTTTGATTTTTTTAAATTATAAAATAATATTATTATTAAAAAATTAATATTTTAATAATATTTTATTTAACTCTTCTAAAATTATTTTATTTTATTTCATTATCTAAACCAACTCTTTACAATGTGACCAAGCTGGCAAGCATCTTAGTTAGAGATAGTAATATGTGACACGACCCATTAATTCAACTTGAACACGATACCATAAAAGCGAGTTAGGATTTAGCCTTAACGGATTTGGGTCAAAACGGGTTGACTTGTTAAGACACAATTACTTAACGAGTTGATAACGAATCAACCCGTTTTGACACGTTATAACCCGTTTAACGTGTTAAGAAAGTTAAAGTTACAATTATACCATTATACCTAAAAATAAAATTGTTAGAATTGTAATTTCGATATTTTTATTGTTTGGATTGTAATTCTGAACTTGTAGTTAATTTTATATTTTTTTTTATAGATATTGTGATTTTAATATTTATATAAAAGTATACTAAATTTACTTAGGTCAAACGAGTTAATTTCTGGCATGTTCAGCCCATTTACATAAACGAGTCAAAACGGGTTGACATGATACGATCCGTTATGCAATGGATTGTATTAGAGTTTGAGATTTTTGATACGATAAATTTAACGGGTCGTGTTAGAGTTGACTCATAATATAATATATATATCTGGACATGACATGAATACGATCCGTTAACATGATTTGACACCTTAAAATTCTTGACGCATGTGATGACTCTTTTTTTTTTTTCCTTTTTTTTTTTTTTTTTTTCTTTCTTATTTTTTTTTTTTTTTTTTTCTTTCTTATTTTTTTTTTTTTTTTTTTCTTTCTTATTTTTTTTTTTTTTTTTTTCTTTCTTATTTTTTTTTTTTTTTTTTTCTTTCTTATTTTTTTTTTTTTTTTTTTCTTTCTTATTTTTTTTTTTTTTTTTTTCTTTCTTATTTTTTTTTTTTTTTTTTTCTTTCTTATTTATTTATTTATTTATTTTTTAAGAGAGGAGGACTTCCAAGCTTTATTAAAAGACTCCACTTGTGGGGAAGAATACGTGGTTACAACAATCCTTTCAATAAGGCAGGCCATCTTGTCGTTTTCAACAATCCTTTCAATAAACGGGGCAACTGAGGCGCATGCGAGGACTTAAAATGAGTAAAAATGACCTCTTGACTTTTCTATCTTGGGGTGCAGAAAAATCTGACATAAGAAATTAGCACCTTCTAGACAACAACTTTTCAAAAGTTTAGTAAGATTTTTCATTCAAACTTGAGGTTGTTAAAATGAGATAAAGATACATAAATAAAATAAATTTTTAATATTTATCATTTATTTTATATTATATAAAAAAATATTTATAATCACAAAATATTATATAATTCTTTTAAAAAAATAAATAAATATGAGATCTATATAAAAAAAAATTAATTTTTTAATAATAAATCACACTCTTTTTAAAATAATTACGCGACATTATACATTCCATAATTATATATAATATTCCTTTAAATATAAAATATTTATATAAATAATAAATATTATATACTCCGCTTTATATATTTTATTCTTCCATCACACGACTTTAAAAAGTCCTGACTCGTTATCCACCCTTTTAGAGTTCATTTTCATTGGGTTAGGTATAATTCAACTTCAGTTAAAATTTAGCTAACACATCTCTTAAAAGTCCCACATTCGATTACGTATTTTAATATAAATTTGATTATAAGCTACAGTAACTTAACCAAATGAATTTTATATTATTTCTCACTCATTTGTGAATATATTTTGTATATATTTTAATATTTTGTATTTGAAAATGAAGTTAATGCAGATTGATAGATGGATTTTTATGTATTTTAATATATAGATTGTTGAAAATTATGAAAATAAAATAAAAAGTATTTAAGAAATAAATAATGCATTAAGGGGATGTTTTGAAAAGTTTTTTTTATCTCATCTCATCTCATTTTCTTTACAAATATCATTAAAATATAAACACTTTCAAACTAATCATTACAACTTTTTCAAATTAATCATTACAACTTTTTCAAATAAAAAATAAAAAATAATTCAATTTTTTAAAATCTCAAAGTAAGAATTATATTAAAAAAATTATATTCTAACAATATTGTAAATTTATAATATTTTTATTCAACTTTTTCTTTATCATTTTCCAAAACTTAATAAATAACTAACTCAAACTATCTCACTACTATTCACAAATCATCTTACTATTATTCACAAAATTTTCATCTCATCTCATTTTCAAGCATTCCCATAAGTAGATAAAAGAAAAATTAAAAATAATAATATTTTATTATTATAAAATGTGAGACGGCTAATCCAAGGTGTAGAAAAACTTTTGAGGGATTAGCCAAAAGCTAAAAAGTGGCATATGGCCAAATTTGTCTAAAATTTTGCTTAAACCTCAAGACCCACATAAAATCCTTTTATAAACAAGATTCTAATATTTTATAATATATGTGAATATTAGTAGAATAATTTGAATTAAAATATTTTATTGAGTTTTGAATAATGAGAGAAAAAAAGTTGAGTAAAAATATTAAAAAATTATTTGAATATTAGTTTTTAATTTTATTTTGTTTTAAAATTTTAAAAAAAATGTATTGTTTTTGTGTTTTGTTTGAGAGTTTGGAAAAGTTGTAAATTAGGCAACCATTAAATGAAAAAATTAAATATTTGAAATCGAAAATATTTTGTATTTGAATGATGTTTAAAAAATATATATCTGAAAATACTTGTGAAAACTAATATTTACGGTATATTTCTCCATGCTTACTCGTAAACAAAATGACTCGTTGAATTTTAAGTTCTGATTTCCTTCAGATGAACTGATACTCATTGAAGTTGCAATCGACCGCCAAGCTCAATTCGTCAACATTCATTGGCACACTAGGTAGCCAAATTATATTTGCAACCAAAATTATCATGGACCATATATATTTTGAATTAAAGTAAACAAGATTAAGTTGGCATGCATGCATGACAGAAGCCCAGCCCCCACTTATTCATGCTCAACACCATGCATGATGATTAATTAACATAACATACCCCAAACATACTACAGCACTTGGAACCATTGAACATAATTTTCTTCAGCTCCTATTCCGCAAGTAAAAGATCACTCAATTCGGATGCGTATATGTATATATATATAACTATCGAGGGTATAGTTCAGTAATGGATGCTTCATTGACAGACAATGGTATTGATGCGCTCGTGGATTGACCTGATTCCAGAACCTTTGTTGGCATGTCTGTTTTACTGCGAAGGAAAAATGCAGGCTGCTGAGGTGCTTGCAGTGTAACGGAGTGGCTACTGAGTGTGAGAACTATTGACGCCATGGAGGGTCTGTCCGCCGGATCTTCCTGAACACATAATAACCCAATATGGATACATCTCATGACTTCGTCTCTTGAATAAGAATCTCCCAAAACTGGATCCAACAATTCCATGGGCGTACCATCCCTCCAATGTATCCATGCCTGCATCAGTTTTTGTTATAATGTAGTGCAAAGATGATAATAAAGAAAAGGAAAACAATTACAATTAGATCAAACTCACATAGCTCAAGAGGTCCTCAGCAGCATCTGATTCATAGAAAGTACTGTTCTTCTTGCCACTGATAATTTCTAGAATCAAGACACCAAAACTATAGACATCTGACTTCACAGAAAATTCTCCATGCATTGCATACTCTGGAGACATGTAGCCACTGCAAACCAGCACCAAAAATACGGTTGTGGTAAAAGACCATGAGAGTTCTTTTAACCTTACTCACATGATACTATTTATTATGGTTTTAACGAATGATCCACTTTTTACCTATGTTGTTAGATTTAAGCGATATATATGTTGGGAAAAACAATGAATTTAGCTGTATTTCTGATCATGAAAAACAAAAGAAAAGGTTCGGAGCTTACTATGTTCCAACAACCCTACTTGTGTTTCCTTGAGTTTGATCAACTCCAAAAATCCTTGCCATGCCAAAATCTGAAATTTTTGGATTCATGTTGGCATCTAACAATATATTGCTGACTTTGAGATCACGATGTATAATTTTGAGTCGAGAATCATGAAGATATTGAATCCCTCGAGCAATTCCGTCTATTATCTTGTAACGCTTGGACCAATCCAGCTGTCTTTATCTTTCAGGGTCTACAAGTTCATCAGAATAATTATTCGTGTTAGGATGGATAAAAAAAAATATCTTTCAGAAGTTACAATTTAATCAACATGTCACGAGAACATTTGACATATGCACGGTTGGGCATACCATATAGGAAATTGTCAAGGCTTTTGTTGGGTATGAATTCATAGACGAGTATCCTTTCTTCTCCTTAGATGCAAAATCCCATTAGCCTCGCTAAGTTTCTGTGTTGAAGCTTAGCTACCAATACAACCTCATTCTTAAATTGTTCTGCACCTTGTCCAGATCTTTTTGAAAGCCTCTTCACAGCTATTTCTTGTCCATTAGAAAGTGTACCCTGAAAATGTTCAACGGTCAATCTTTACAACAGTTTACTTTGCACAATTTATAGAATACCAATAAAAAAAAATGGGAACTCCAAATCACTCATAATTGTAAGAGTTTAATTTACTATACTTGATGAAGTATTATCCTGACAAACTGACAATAGTATTACTGAAAAGAAAGAAACCAAGCAATGTAAAGCAATTCCATACCTTGTAAACCAGACCAAATCCACCTTCACCTAGCTTGCTGTTTTCGGAGAATTTGTTCGTGGCAGCTTCAATCGTACTAAAATCAAATTGCAAGGACTCTACAGTGGTAATATCATTTAAAGCTACAAATGCAAAAAATAAACGTAAGAGATTGAAATTCAAAGAACAGCATGTAAAATTACAAACAGGAAAATATAGAAGCTGATCATAGCCAAGAAACAGTTATATATATATATATATAAATTCCTTACCATTGTCTCCTTTTCCTGCATCGATCTTCTTTCTACCTCTCCTAATTAGGAAACAGCAGCCCACAATGAATAGCAGCACGGAGACAGCAATTGGAGCTACAATGGCGACTATCGTGGCTTTTGAGATTTTTCTTTTTCCTGCATAAACAGTAGTTGCGAGTCTTGGTGAATGAGCATGGTGATCTGGACTGCTCCATAGACCATTAAGCACAAACAAACAATTTTTACTCCATCCTTTTGTCCACTTGCTAAGTGGCCATCTATTTTTAATAAATGAATGTTTGTATCATAATTTTATTTTATTTTTTTATCTGCACGATCAAATAGTTCATCACTCATGATTGCAACCCAACTAGCTAGGCATGGCTTCCACGTTTGTACCTAACTTTCCTATATTTTAAAGAGTGGGTTTTACTTTTTTTATTTGTTTTTTAACTTATAAATAATAATAAAAAATTATTTATAAATAAAAATAAAATAATATTTCTCTCATACATACTAGCTAGATTATATTTAGATATTAAGAAGAGTTGAGTTGAATCATAAATAATAGTATTTTATAAATTTTATTGAGATGAATTTAATTTTTTAAATTAAAATGTATAAAATAAATTGAAATGAATTTATTTATTTTTTATAAAAAATAAAAAAAATAATGAACTTCATCAATAATTTAATTTAATTCAAAAACCAAACTCATCTAAAGATGATGAGAGAGAGTGAAAGACGGTGTTTCTATCCGCTTAGGTTGCCGTTTTCCTTGAGGTGTAAGTGCTTGGACTTCACGTAAATAACGAAGTTAGCTTCCTCCTAAAAAACTAGGCCCCAAATAAAAAAAAAGTGATACAAGGCTTCCTAAAGTATGTAGTAGCGTCGACGCCGTCGAGCGAATTGTAGACATCCCTCAACTCATCGATAACAATAATAATAATAATAATAATAATAATAGTAATAGAATGAAAAGCAGCTCCACTTTACCTTTTGATTCAGGTGCAGAGCCCGTAGGTGGAGGCGGAGATGCAGGCCCTGTCGCAGGAGGGGGCGCCGTAGGTGAACCCGCGTAAAAAGGGTACAATTCGTACCTAACGTTACAACTAGGAAACAGAACCCTTCCCCCTTGCTTCCCATCACAACATATAGGAAGACGACCGATAGCTGCCTCAAGACAACTCTTGCAATCGGTACCGGACAGGTCCGGCGTACACTCAACACTGTACAAGGTTGCACACATTTTGAAACTCGGAAAATTTTACTTCCTCTGTCCCGTACTTCTTAGCACCGGTCGGGAAGTTCGAGGCCCGACTTGCTAAGTCAATCATCGTCGTGTTCACCAGCCGATTAAATCGGTCCTGCTCGGTGATGTTCTGAGTGTTCAATAGAGAAATTCTAGGCCTTACGGCCACGGTGGAAAAGATAGACTCGTTGGAGTAGCGAATCATGCACTCGTCGTACCAAATAACAGCAACCTTTTCCCTTGAACATTTAGCGGCGAGCTCTTTGGTCGCGGCAGCCACGCATGCTCGGCACATTTGGGAAGTGACATCGCCGCGGCAGAGGAAGAGGCCGTAGAGGGTGTCGGAGGTGTTCTGACCGGAGGTGGTGTTATAGAATTCGATGTTGCGGGTGACGTTGGAGGAGAGGGAGGAGAGGAGGGAGTTGAGACTGGAATTGTAGAGGCTATTTTGGGAGAAGGTAGTGTTTCCACAGAAGTGGAAGAGAGAAACTGGGTCGGCGGCATGTGTGGTCAGGCTGAGGGAGCCAAGCATGAGAATTAACACGACGGAAAGAAAGAAAGGATTGAAGGGAAGCATTTTGATGAAAGAATCTCTTCCACTTTGAGATTGTGCAAGATTTGCAGGACTAATTTGTGAAATCAAATTAGAGCACCAGTAGTGGGATAGCTAAAATCAAATTTTAACTAAAGAATAGTTAAAGTGTAAAATATAGCTCAATATTGGGCTAGCTAAATGTACAGTAAATTTAGCTTTAGATAAAGGGATTAGCTAAATTTGTTGAGCCAAAAGAGACTAGCCAAATATTACTTTTGATTAAAATATTACTCTCTCCCGCTGCAATTCTCACTCTCTCGCAGTAGAAAAAATTCACCTCGAGAAACTCAGCTCTCTTCTTCGTTCTCAGACCATCGCAACACTTCATGGGGAAGGTGGATTTCGTTATTTTTGGAGAACTAGTATTACTTTCATACATTCCTTTAAAAATGCTAGAAACAATGTTGTGCTATTTCAACCATCTTGCAAGGCCATTGGATGAAGTCAGGGAAGCTTCTCAAGAAGAAATAAAATTAATTATCTTGCAAGGCCACTGGGAATGGCAGAAATTAATTATCTTTATATTACTTTGTAACCGTTAAAAAATATAACCGTTGGAGAAATTCAAATTATAATTAGAATTAAAATAAATGAAAAGTTCAAAATCAATATTTTAATAGAATAGTAAAAGATTTGTTGAGCCTGTTATTTGATGTTATGAAAAGTGGCTAGCTAAAATTTATAAAAGTGGATTTCTTAGTCAAATTTTGACTTAAGTTTGTTGAGCCCACTACTAGTGCTCTTAGAACACTAGTATTGGCTTGGTCAAATGTATCTTTAAAATTTAGTTAATATCACATTTTTTTATATTTATCTATTCCATTTAAATTCAATCCTCATATTGGATTAACCATTTACTCTCTATATAATAAAATTAAAATATTATTAAATTAATAAATTATTTATATAATTTATTTGTTTCACATTTTATAATTCTACCAATTTAATATTAATAATAATTATATTCTAATTAAGTTAATATTAAAAAAATCATATTTTTAAAAGTCATTTAATGTTAATAACAAAAAATATTTGATTAAACTCATCAAAAATTCTATCTAAATTTCTTAATTACAAACCAAATAGTATTTTTATTAGAGTGAGAAACTAATATTTTAATATTTGTTTGGAGTAAGAAATTATTAATTTAACTTTTGGTGAATCAATTTGGTTCTTCAAATTTGGCTAATCACTGTAGCTAACATCCAAATTGTTTTAGAGATGCCCAATCCAATGTGGGGTCTTTTTAGTACAAATTATCTAAATTTTAGTCAATCTTAAACTTTGCCCAAGCCAATGCTAGTGCTCTTAAGATGACGAGAATATAATTTTATGAATAATAATAAAAGAATAATGTTATTAATTATCTATTTTTTATTATTCTTTTATGATGTAATATTAGATGATTGAAAATTATTTGTTATATTTTATTTGTGAATCTATCATTTAATACCACATCATAGAATGATAAGAGAGATGAGAAAATGAATGATGGGTAGATTTTTTTTATAATAAAATAGTTTGTGAATAGTAATGAGATAATTTGAGTTAAATATTTATTAAATTTTGAAAAAATAGAAAAAAAGTTGAATAAAGAATACTATGAAGTCAAAATATTATTAAAATATTATTTTGTAATATTATTTTTATTTTGAGATTTAAAAATATTGAATTATTTTTTATTTTTTATTTACAATTTTAAAAATTTATAATGATTAATTTGAAAAAATTGTAATAATTAATTTAAAACGGTATTTGAAAAGAAAAGAAAAGAAAATAAAAATCTCTGTAGCGAAGGAGATTAGGTGGAATCAGAAAATAAAAACAAATTTATTTATCCGAAAAATTAAATTTCAATAAAAATAAGAAAAGGAACAACATCATGGTGGGATAGAAGATAAGAGCATTAGTAGTGGACTCAACAAAACTAACTTTTAGCCAAGGGATAGTTAGGATACATAATTAATACATTGTAATAGACTCAACAAATAAACAGTATTTATAGCCAAAGATTAATTCAGCTAAATCTGGCCAGTCCAAGGGACTGGCTAAATATAATTTTGTGATTAAAAAATTCCTTGCCGCTACTTCTACTCCCACGCTGCTACTTGTTGTCTCTCTCTCTCACACACACACAAGCGATACATATACATAGACATATGTTAGGGAATGTTTTTTTGAAACACGATCTGATTATATTCTAATAATATACAATATATTTACAATTAGAAAAAAGATCAGAGGTCCGGGAAAGCTTGGTGATGTAGCGTTTGGATATGTATTTGTATGTAGTTATTGATTATACAATTGGGTGAATTTCGTGCACTGGCTTTATTTTTATTTTTTTATTATTTTAAGGCATAAGTAGTTATTGATCATGAACGTGTGTAATTTTTTAATAATGAGTAAATATTTAAATTATAATTAAAATTAAAACAAATAAAAAATTTTGAAATTACTATTAGTGCTCATATCGTAATATCGTTGATGGATGGATGGATGGATGGATGGGAGACATAAAATGACGTCGCTCTCTCTCTCCCTCTCATATCTCCCATGAAGCGTACGAACATTTGGTTAAGCATTTTCTCTGAGGCAGACGGGAACATTGCATTTTCTTGGGCAACCTACCCGGCTGCCATCAATACCCTGTATTTCAAGGAGTTTACTTTCCTTCGGGTCTCAATCATCTAGAGCTTGGCTCATAATTCAGGGCCATGCTTTTGATTTTTAGCGTCCGGGGAAATATGAGTGTATGTATACAGATTCGTGATACACCCATCAAGGTATGGTCCGACAAATTCTCTGGAAAGGCTAAATGCTTTTCTTTTTATATTTTATTATATCTTTGAACAATTTTTTTAAAAATAAACTCGTAATATTATTAAAAAATATTTACTTATTCACTAAATAAATAAATAAAAATTAGTATCGGGCCACTCTCAGTTAGCATTGTTCACGTATATATGTATGTATTTGCCGAGGAATTTGTGGTTAACATAGTTCAAAAATGGCTGCATCACCGTGGACCAATTTCACAGCTAGAGGAAAACACGCGCAGATATTGGCCGTGTCTCGTATGATTTGTAAATGATAAATGATATTTTCAGTCGTGGAGTATATAAGTATAGCATAATTTTTTTTAAAAATGAGTAAATAAGAATGCACATGAAAAGAAATTTTTTTTAATAATAAACTTTATTCTTTTTTAAAATGATTGGACAGTGTACGCTCTACAAATGTATGTAACATTATTATTGATAAATAATAATGAAAATAATAATAAATAATTTATCATTATTTATAAAATAATATGAAAATATCTCAAGTAATACTGTAATCGTATTCCCAAAGAGATCTTAAAACAACCGATTACCATGTTTTTATTCAAAACATGTGAGCGATGAGATAACAAACGTTGAAATATTGGTGATTTGATTAGAAAAAACAAAAACATAGGTTGAAATATTGGAGGCTGATCAATACGTTAGGTCGGATATTAATAAGCTAGAGCTACTCTAGAGAGCTGTCAAATTTGTTACTTGCGCCATATTTACGGTCTGGATCATAAGAAAACACTAGTATGTTTATTCAATTTGACATCTCTATTTGACCGTTTGGTTAAATTTTTTTTTTTTTTAACTTATTGATTAAGAAAGTGATTTTAAATGTATTGGTGTATTTTTTATTTTTTAAAAATATTTAAATATAAAAAAATATAAAATAAAAAAATTACTGGACGGCAGTAAGGATGGGACGGCACACCCCTGGATCATAACATGGTTAGGAATGACCGCGACGTAGAGGTCATTTCACTTAAAATATAAGCTATTTTGATGATTTTACTTATTAATCTAATAATTTTAAAAATATAAGATATTACGACGGAAAAATTTTGTTTATAAATTAGTATGTATTATACACCTAATAAAAGCATTTACGTGATATAATTTAATTTGAAAGAAAATTTTTAAAATTAAAATCTTACAAATCAAATCTTATAATTTATTATTTAAAAAAAAATTATAACATCAGGTAAAAACACTTCTTTAATCACCCACAAAAAACAAAAAAAAAGGAAATGAGAATCGGTGGCCAGCATAGTGTCTGTGGGATAAGCATTTCCCTTTGTCGGATAAGTGTGATGATGGGGGGAATTCGTCCATTATTACGCTTGCTTACAACAGTATGGTTCCAAGTCATAGATGTCTAGCTTCTAGCTAGACTTGTTTTTATTAAGGCACGGATAAATACCATCAGCAAGCTACTTGAGTTTTCTAAACCTGGCACTCAGGTCGCATGCTTTCACAATATTTGCATATGCCTTGTTTACTCACACTATCGAGGCTGTGGTTCGATAATGGGCGCGTCATCAACAGACCATGGCATTGTCATGCCAATAGATTGAGCAGACTCCAATTCCATCCCCATTGTAGGTATGTTCGGGTCAGTTCTACTGCCAAGGAAAAATGCAGGCTGCTGAGGTGATGGAAGAGTGACAGAGTAGCTATTAAGCATGAGAACGACTGATGCCATGGTGGGTCGATCCGCTGGATCTTTCTGAACACATAATAAGGCGATATGGATGCATCTAATGACTTCCTCTTTCGAATAAGAGTCTCCCATTGTTGGATCCAACAATTTCAGGGGGCTTCAGTCTCTCCAATGTATCCAAGCCTGCATGTTTTATCAAGTAATATTGGTCAGAATATCTCCTTGCACTTGGAGGGTATGATAAAAAATAAAATAAAAAAACCAAACATCCGGTTTATACTCACGTAGCTCAAGAGGTCATCAACATGCTCTGATTCAAAACTACTGTTCTTCTTCCCACTGATGATCTCTAGGACTATGACACCAAAACTATACACATCAGATTTCGCAGAAAATTCCCCGTGCATTGCGTACTCTGGAGCCATGTAACCGCTACAAAGTAGCACCATAAACATAGCGGTGTTACTAAAAGACGTAGGAAGGCTATGGCATATGTTTCTTGAGATCAAAATTTTGGAATGACCGTCTATTTATTTATCCTTAATTATTTCTGGCACTTGAATGAATCCGTTCTAATGTTCCAAAAAAGAGTGAAGCAACTTAGAACTTACTATGTCCCCACGGTTCTACTTGCATCATTTTGATTTTGATCAGCCTCAAGAATCCTTGCCATACCAAAATCTGAAATTTTTGGATTCATATCTGCGTCCAACAAAATACTGCTAACTTTCAGGTCACGATGGATAATTTTAAGTTGAGAATCTTCATGAAGATATTTAATTCCTCGAGCAACCCCGCCCATTATCTTGTAACGTTTTGACCAATCCAGTTGTCCTTGTCTCTTAGGATCTACAAGTTTATCAAGATGAAAGAGACTTTCAATCAATAAATAAAGGACCAGATTCACATACATACTGATGTAAAAGTGTTAGACAGATGTTCCGGTAGACATACCATATAGAAAATAGTCAAGGCCTTTATTAGGAAGAAACTCATAGATAAGTATCTTTTCTTCTCCTTCCAAGCAGAATCCCAATAGCTCTGTTAAATTTTTGTGTTGAAGTTTCGCTGCCAGTACAACCTCGTTCTTAAATTGATCAACACCATGTCCAGAGCTTCTCCATAGCCTCTTTACTGCTATTTCTTGTCCAGTAGGAAGTGTAGCCTGCCAATATCGGTTCTTCAACCAGCTTTAGAATAATTTTCATTGTAGAATTAATAAAATCCCGACTTCAAAAGGTTTTTAAAATTCTGAATTTGTTCGTATTGAAATGCAATAAATTTGATAGATATGGTTCTTTTGAGAACTATTAGAGAATTGGAATGAAGAAAGTAAATAAATCAATATTGATTAATTTAGTACCTTGTAAACCTCCCCAAATCCACCAGAACCTAACTTCTTGTCATCTGAGAATTTGTTGGTGGCAGCTTCAATTGTTCCAAAATCAAATTGCAAGCAGTCTGCTGTTGCTATTTCCTTTGCAATTTCATTAGCAGCTATGTATCCCAAAAAAGGAAAAGATTATACAGCAATTTGTGCAGACATGAGGACGCAAAGTTTTATACCATTAGTGATTCAGCTATATGATAGACAGAATTTACAGATACATGTCTGATTTTTTTTTTTCCGGGGCAGATAGATGTTTGAATCAAAATGTTTAAGAGTGAGATGTATTGAACACAAGACAACTTAATTGCATACCATTATAGGTTAGGACATGATCAGGTTTCTCAAAACTTGATCCTTTTTCTTCGTTCAACTTCATTCTTGCTGATCTCCTAGTTAGGAAACAGTAGGACAGGACTAGGAGCATCACAGCTGCAGCAATTGGAGCAACAATGGCGACTATTGTTACTGCTGAGATTTTGCTTTTTCCTGCATAAAAATATCATGTTTCATTGATATACGAAGCAGTACCATAGTCAATGAGGAGCAGTGCAGGGTAGAAATTAAGGATCATTTGGATACACAAAATTATCTCATCTCATCATTACAACTTTTCCAAACTCTCATACAAAATATAATAAATAATTCAACTTTTTCAAATCTCAAAATAAAAATTATATTCTAACAATATTTTATTTAACTTTCAACGAAACATCTCATCTCATCTCATCTGAACTACGTACTTAATAAAAATTATATTCTAACAATATATATAAAAGCAGATTAAGTAAGACGAGCCTTTGAGGTCAAGAATTCCAAAACTTGTTTGATGATCATTCCGGATCCATTCAGATATTCTAACAATATCTCAAAGTTATCTAATAGGGAAAAATACACAGTTTTCTCAAATCACTACCAATTTCTAAGCACTCCTTAAAATATTTAATTTTGGCAATCACTCTCAGACTAAAAAAGAAAATTAGCAACGAGTCAAATGACTCCATTTTCAATTAAAAAGATGATATTAAAAAGATGACTCCATTTCTACACCACATATTATATATTTTTTAATATTTTTATTTTATTTATACTAAAATAATTAAATTGTTCTATTCAACACTACATACTTATTATGAATAAATAAATAAATAAAATGTGATGTTTGGGATACTAATTACAATTATTCTATTCCTAAAAAGTTAGCGAGGCCTGAAATTGACACATCCTTACTTTTTCCGTTACTTTATAGACGGAGAAAGTAGAAAGTATAAACGGAGAAAGCAGTGTTAAGTCCAGTCACGGAACCTGCAGATGGAGGTGGAAGAGCTGGCGTAGGAGGCGTTGGTATCGCAGTTACCGTCCGGTAAAAAGGGTACAATTCGTACCTAACATTACAACTGGGAAAAATAACTCTTCCCCCTTGCTTTCCATCACAGCATATAGGAAGACGACCGATAGCTGCCTCAAGACACCTCTTGCAATCGGTACCGGACAGGTCCGGCGTACACTGTACAAGGTTGTACAGATTTTGAAACTCGGAAAATTTTACTTCCTCTGTTCCGTACTTTTTAGCACCGGTCGGGAAGTTCGAGGCCCGACTAGCTAAGTCAATCATCGTCGTGTTCACCAGCCGATTAAACCGGTCCTGCTCGGTGATGTTCTGAGTGTTCAATAGAGAAATTCTAGGCCTTACGGCCACGGTGGAAAAGATAGACTCGTTGGAGTAGCGAATCATGCACTCGTCGTACCAAATAACAGCAACCTTTTCCCTTGAACATTTAGCGGCGAGCTCTTTGGTCGCGGCAGCCACGCATGCTCGGCACATTTGGGAAGTGACATCGCCGCGGCAGAGGAAGAGGCCGTAGACGGGGTCGAAGGTGTTCTGACCGGAGGTGGTGTTGTAGAATTCGATGTTGCGGGTGACATTGGAGGAGAGATAAGAGAGGAGGGAGTTGAGACTGGAATTGTAGAGGCTATTTTGGGAGAAGGTAGAGTTTTCACAGAAGTGGTATAGTGGAACTGGGTCGGCTGCGTGAGTACAGGTCAGGCCAAGGAACCCGAGCATGGAAAGCAACGAAAGGATCATGGAGAGGTTGAAGGATGTCATTTTGATAAATCAGTTGCGACTCAGACATGGAATGGAAAATTATCATAAGCAATGCTAAACATGTTTTGTGCAATTACTGATTTTTTTTAAAATAAAATTTATTATTAAAAATTAATTTTTTTAATATAAATCTCATATTTATTTATATGAACTCTACTTTATACTGCAAATATTATTTCATTAAAATGAAGAAGCACTAAATAAATATAATAATTATTTGTACCGATAAGGATTCGGACATCAAGAAATATCCCCTACATAATAACAAAATATACTGATAGCGCTCTAGTAAAGATGAGAAGGACATTAGTGGTGCGAATCTTCCACAAAAAAAATGGTTACCAGTGGCGCAGGTCAATGAAGCAAGTCAATAACTTTATTTCTTTTTTTCTGTCGTTTCTAGAAGGGAAAGTGACAGAATTGAGAAAAAAATGAAAAAGATGACAGAAAATTCTGGTCAGAGATTTGGAAAATAAGGTTAATAAGAGAGATTAATAAGAGAACTTAAAGTGAAACCGACGGAAGCATTTGACAAACTTTGTATTGATTGTTGGTGCTTGTTCTTGTCTTAGAGCCGGTTTATTTGACTGTTTTTGCGAAAGAGAAATATTTTAGTGATAAAAAGATTACATAAAATTAAATTCATAAATTGATATGACTTGATGCAATATATTAGATTGTAAAGTATATCTAATAGATCGTTAAATTGTAAAGTAGATCTAACATATTGTAAAAACCATATCAATTTGTGAATTTATTTTTGTTTACTCTCTTTATATATATAGCACTTGATGAGTGTACGAAAATGTACTCTAAATATTCTATTATTGGACTAGATTGCTAAAATATGAATAGAAATTAAAAAAATTAATGTGTATTCTTGAATTGAGTTTCCATTTACTTTGAGATATTCTTAAGCAGATTTTTATGTTTAATTTCAGAGACTATAAAAGAGTAAGTCAAAACCCAGTCAAATTCAAAAGACTTTCAAGTGGGCAAGACGTTGGAACAATTTAAGAACTTTCAATGAGTGTAGGACCCTTCAAATAAGGAAAATGGTGGGGTTTGAGAGTAATTCAGATCAAGAGAAAAAGTCAGAATCCAAAACGCTCTAGAGACAGTCTGGATATTCTTTAGTATTTTAATTGTAACTTTCCACTTAAATATCGGACTGATGCGATTCTAGATGCGTTGGAAAGCTATCTTAAAGGGCTACAACTTTGTCTCTAATAAGGATTTCCAGATTCGAACTCCTGAAGTGCGTACATAGCTGTCAAGATAAGTCCTAACATTTAGATGATTTTTTTAGGCGGGAATCATGAAGACATTAGGATTTTTTTCCTACCCTATATAAGTATATCATTAGCACGAAATTGATGGAGGAGGCTGGAAAGAGGAAGAGAGGAAATTAATTACCATGGTTGCCGTTTGCTTTATTTTTTTCTTGAGATTTTTGTTGTCCATTATATTTATGGGTAACTAAATTCTCAAGTAGGGCTAAGGATGAACTTGCACATTAGATGATATTTTTTATTTCTTTTTAATTTATGTATTTGGTTTTCAATTACTAAAACTCTTTTGTTTTATCATTATCAATTTATTGTTGATGTTTTTTTTTTTCCGAATAATCATAGAATTTATTATGTTTATAGATTCAGTTATGCTTTTTCTATTGAATGGATTAGTTCTTTAAATATGTTTGGATCAATTATTTATCTATATTGATTTAATTCTTTACTGCAATATCGCTCCCTGAGAGTATACTGTCATCGTTGGATTTTCTCAATAGTGATAATAATTTACGTATTTTAAAAGTGGTGCATGAATCTTCATAAAGTTACATTTGATTTAATCTTGGTTTATAAATCTATACATTCCGATTAGAAATTTTGAGAATTGAGTTCCCAATTGAGTTATTCAATGAATTAAGAATAATTAAAATACCAGATTTGTGCAAGGGATTCCCGACGCTGTACAGCTCGTCAAATTTGAGTACTTTTTCTGTTAGTTACTTTGCTTCACTTTAATTTACATTTAAAATTAATCTTTGTTCTCTATTAATCATTTAATATTTTTCTTTTGTTTTTTTATCCTTCTGCTATTCTTTTAATTTGTCTTTATGTGGAATCGACACCTTAAAGATGTGCTACAACTACCGCGTTATTCTTTAAGCGTAATCAGTACTTCTCTTTACGAAAATAATATTGTTGTTAATCGAGTTCGAAGTCAACAATAAGCAATTTGGAAATTAGAAATTAGAAATTTATCTATGAAGCGATACATCTTTTTATCTATTTTTCAATCGTGCACTTGTTGTCTAACACTCTCGAGATCAGGAACTTCCCATATTGTCTACAAATTCTAGCAAGTGCACGTTGCCATGGTGAGAAAAGTTAATTTGGAGCAGAGTTTAAAGCTCGGAATGACTCTTAAGGTCCATGCATATATGCTTTCTGAATTGTGGCGTATTGCTACTTGTCATGAGAAAATTGGTTCTTACTTGTGATATAATAATCAAAGTTAAGGCTGTGTTTTTGGAGTGTTGGGGCTTTGGTAGTGGTCCATGCTGCTTAATGCTCACTGCAAGTTCTTTTTGACTTGGTCAACGCCTACTCTAGAATGTCTGGTCCAGCTTGTTCATGAATCATGGTTCATATTGTTGTGAAGAGACCAGTCCATGTCCATTACTACAGCTACAAAAAGAAGAAATGAATTCGTTAGGAGACATTTTTGGATTGTTGGTAATGATTTATGAGACCCAGTTGATTGCTGGGCTGCCTGTTACTCTTGGCTTGGGTTTGTGTAACACTCGGTGAAAACAGACCAGATCAATGTAATTTACTCACTTTGAAGATGAGAATCCTCCACAAAATTAGAGAGAAAATGAGGAGATTTTTTTCAAATAAATGTTCTAATGATTCCTTCCACGCACTGAGGATATTAGTAACTAAGGAATACACTCCCGCGGCATTCCCAGAGTCCCACCCAATAGGATTACAATATCACATACCATATAAGGGTAAAATAGTAATAATAATTGCTAAAGTTCCTAATGGACTCAGATAAGGGGGCCCAGGGTCCACAAGTGCCACTCTATGCCTTCCACCAAGCCGTTCCTTACTAAGCCTCCCGTGTCCTGGCCCACTTTAAGCCCAGTTCTCTATTCCCATCAGGCCTTTCACGCGTGACTGTTTGTAGTCAGTGATTCTTGGGATCACTGAAGTAACAACCTCTTCTAAGAATGTCTTCGATTTGAGAATGCCCTTCCATATTCATGAAGGATCAAGGCAGATAGAGCTCGTACTGAGGTTTGCTGGCCTAAAAATAAAGTCAATTGTTCGAAGTAAGGGAGATGCTTTGCTACTCTTAAGAGATTTTCTCCTAATTTAAGTACCAAATGTTAAAGAGTCATCCTAGGGCTACCAACAATGTGTCCCGAGAAGTGGGAAGTGTAATCCACTTTTCTTTTTTTATGTATTTTTTTAATCTCTTAAAACATTTTTTTTTTTAAATTCACAATATTATTAAAAAATAATTCATTAATCATTAAGTAAAAGAAAAAGTAGGAGATATTATCAAGACAATGTCTCGAGACCTATAGTATTTTCCATGTCAGAAATGCACTCTACTACTAAAACAAAACCGCACTCGTGTATGCATGCGTCGTTGTCACATGTTGTTCTTTGGCATAGCTAGTCGGAGGAAACGGCAACTATTGTGAAAAAAAATGATAGAAAAGTAAAAGTAAACAAGAAATAAACAAACAATCAATCATATGATACATATTTACATAATTCAACAACATGCCTATGTTCATAGAACTTCAGACGATTTTATTATATTAAGGAATTACAAAATATACTTTGGAGCAAAATTTCATTGTTCAGAATGGTCATACTATTCATAATAAACATATTTATATGGTTACAAGAATGAAATTCTAATTTTTACTTTTATGCGATATTCGTGCAAACGGAGTGTCAAGTACACATCGAGTGAACGCTCTATATGATGTTCCCTCGAGTTCCAAGTTGAGTGACTATTGAGCAAACTCTTTGTCTGAGCTTCGCTTGAACCCACTTTTGATCGTGACTCAATGTCGAGCAAACATCAAGCGAATTTTCTGTCGGGTGCTTCTTGAGTAAAAAATAGTGCCAAAATCCACTCATAAACTGTAACAAATCATTTTCAAGTCAGATCATCAAGTCGGGTTGCCACAATAATTAACCAGGCTCTACAAACCCATCAACAACTTTCCTCACTATTAAAATCACTGCAGCATGAATCAAATGATATATTTTCAACTAATATTTACCTTTGCATAACTGCCAAACAAATAACATTCGTCCTAAGATACATCCAATAACCAAATATAAATTCTGATACATCCAATAACCAAATATAAATTCTTACTCACGAAACTCCTTAATCAAACTATCCCAAAAAAAACAAATAAAACCAGAAAATCGTAAAGTTTCACCTAGCTATTACAGAATGTCAGAAACACTAAATAAGTATATGGTCAAAACAAGATCCAACTCCAAAAGAAGAACAGGCGGCAACAAGTTTGTCCTTCCTGGCCCTTAGCTCCAACAATTCAGCTTCTTTCTTCGTAATTGTGGCCTCCAACTCTGCAAGCTCCTGCTCTGATGGAGTGTTGTGAAACTCCACAATCATGTGGCGGAGATGACCAAGTAGAAATCGCACGTCAAAGCCAGCAGCGAGAACTTTCTTCAGTGCATCACGCCACTCGCAAACACGAGTAATATCTAAGTCCTTTAAGGGCACGCGACGAATATCCAGAAGTACAGCAGATAGAAGCTTTAGCAGCATGCTCCCAGCCATGTTTCCTAGCCTACACTCTGCTGTGAAGTCACCATAACGGCTGCGGAGCTTCTCCAACAAAGGAACGCCTTCCCTAGGGATGGTGAACCGTAGGAATTTCTCCAGGTAGCCGTCGAAACAGTAGAAATGAGACACCGGCTGACTGTCATTGTATCCTGTATCGAACTTGTCCAGTGCCTCCTGTAGCTTTGAACTATATTGACTCGTTCCAGTGGCTTGGCTAACCTTCTGCTGGCTACCAATGGTCATAGACTCTGTACGGAATGCAAAACAAGCAAACAAAAATGAACCTCTGTCCTTGTTCTTCTTTGGTTGGCTAGGAACCATACAGACGGGGCTACGCATTGTTAATAGTTCCTCATTCCCCTCACCAGGCGTTGTCCCTGTAACAACTCCTGCCACATTAAACCAAATTACATACATCCAAAAGGAAAGAGGGCAGAGGATTAGAGAAGGGGGCTACTCATATATTCTTGGTTTCCCTCGCTGACAGACTCAGTGTCGCTATTGTCCTCACCCTGTGATTCCATACACCTCTATTATAATTTATTTCCCGCTAGATGCAGAGGTCCATCACCCCTTCTGTGGAAGATATTTCTGCTGGACTTTGGCCCCACATTAAAATGACTAATAGGGTAGGCTCATTATTTGAAAATAACAAGAAGATCAAGCCCAGCACCAAAAGAGGAGAAGGTTAATTCCCTTTGTCTAGCCTCTTTTTTTTTTTTTTTTGGAAATACCCTTTGTCTAGCCATTTGTTTCCTCAGTATTGGTCTGATTTTTATGATATTATACAGTGCCCAACTTTGGAGCATTAAAAAATAAAACAAATTCACTTTACTTACCGACGTTCTTCCGAGGCATCTTCGCTCTTATATAGATGCCCGTGGAGACTATGAGCAGTACCACAGAAGTAACAGTTAGAAGAACACTAACGGTAAGGACGACGTATCGAGATGTGTTGCTCTCCTTCCCTGCACAAAGCATATATATTTCTGTTCTTGTTATTGATGATTCAGTTTTGAAACGTCCAGCACTACGTCTGGGTATGTAGAAATATACATTATTAAAACATGTAATAACTTAATTACTTGAAAGTGCTAAGCATGAAGTGAGATTATTAACATTCCATCATTCCAAAGATTTCCCCCAATCATATACACCATAAAACTTCATGGATCTACAGTATATCATGGAGCATAAGCTGCACCGAAAAAACGTTGAATACAGCCCCGTTTGAATTGAGATTCATCTATCGTATATCATTACAATTTTTTTAAATTCTCTTCTAAAATATAATAAATAATTTAATTTTTTTTAAATTTTAAAATAATAACAATATTAAAAAATAATATTTTATTAATATTTTATTAATTCATTTAAAACTACCTAATCTCGTAGAACTCATCCAATCATTATCTACAAATTGCATTCCCTAATTAGCGTATTGTCTGATTCAAACTTACCATGTGCTGCTGCAGCACGAATCAGGCTCCTCCATAATATCCTCTTTTTTCTGAGCTTTTTTATCATAGTTCCACGATCTTTTAGAGAAATATGCGTGTTCCGCGTGACCCAATCAAAAGTTTTGGAGCCGTCGACTCCAAAATGGACGCGGGGCAAGCTAAAATTAAATGGGTAGGGTATGGAGGAGCAGCAGAGGCGATATTGGAAGCATGCCTCGGAGGTACGGTTAGCAGTGCAGTCGCTCTCTCCGGATGAACAGAAAGAGTTTAGATCAAAGGCTGGCTGCCCGACGACTACAACAATTAGCATGAAAATAGCAGGGCTGAAGAGAAGCAATCTTGAGGAAACCATTGCCGGCGACGTGTTCATCTTCGGACTCGCAAGGTTTACGCCTCCGATAAAGAGAGGCTTTTAACGAAGGAGATGGCGTTCGAAGTGTGAGCGATAATAATTTTCAAACCAATCATTATATTAATATCTTCCCCTCATTATAATTTTTTTAAATTTTTATATATAATATAAATCTCTTTCCATTATTCTAATTATTTTAAATTTTTATATAAAATATAATAAATAATTTAATTTTTTTAATTTTAAAATAATAATAATATTAAAAATAATATTTTAAACTTTTATCAAAATTAAAAAAATTTCATCACACAATCTATACATATCTGCTCAAATTTAGATTTGTGGGAGAGTCGTCGGTGCCGCTTTTGAGGCGGCTCGCAAGTTTATCGTAACATATTCGAACTATTTTTTATCTGAAATTCAACCTCTATTTCTAGACACGTAAGAAAATTATACATTAACAGGAAACATCCTACGCACAGTAGCGGAAGCAGAAATTCTATTTGGAGGGATATGATCTATGCAATGACGATGATGCTTGCATCCATGCTTATGTGTATGTATATGTATATAATATACACTTTGTTGTTTATAATTATAAGAAAATACATTATAGACAAAATTTATAAGAATATATTTTTTGGATTGTATATTTTTTACCTCATATTTTCAAGTTTTTAAATTTTTGGTGGTATATTTTTAGTATTTTTTATGTATGTATATATATTCATTTTTTTATATTTCGGATGCAAAAACTATTCTTTTGATCAATAAAATATAGTTTACTGATAAAAAATTATGAATTTTAAGAAAATATAGAAATTGTTTTTTGTGCTTTTAAGAAGACTCAAGAATGTTAGATGGGATTAGAAGAAAATTTTCATATTTTTAAAATTTTGAGTCTGTAAAGGACGTCTCACTTCCAGTTCGCAACCATTCACCGACTTGATGATAGAAAAATGGTTGGCGTGATACACCTGAAAAAATTTTGATGCTTAAATCAGTAAGTGCCACAAACAATTTAGAATTCAAAAAAGAGATTGATCCCCCACTATCGAAGGTTACTTGATATATATATAGACTCCAACGTGATGCTGATCTGGTGTAGAGTTTATCGGTGTGGATCATAACTGAACTGATCACGTATCTGCATGAAATCTCTATCTTCCCGTAAAATGTGGTGTGTGGGGTGTATGATTTGATCGGGCTCTGGACTCTTTAGTTCCCTTTGGTTAACCAAGTGCCATTTATATTGGGCTCCCTTTATATTTGGGCTTTTAACCCAAAATGGACCCTTAACCAAAATAGTCCCTTCAGCTATCCCGCTAATTCTCTTCGCCCCTTGGCGTAGGAAATTTATGTTGATAAATCTTGCTGCCTTATGAGTGTCGTGAGCCTCGTTATGGGCCCCCTGTTTGTTTCCAGTTCTAAATCTTTAACGGCTTATCATGGGCCTGGGCATGTGCAAGGTGTTTGGCGTATAGGAACTATTGAGTTCCCGCCGGTTTTTCTAATCCTCTTCTTGCGCCGTTTCACTTTTTAAAATATCGAGGAGCCCTTATGACTTTCTGCTGACGTGGCGAAAGGGAAGGGAGCTTTCGCGTGACGGTTACTTTTCGGCTTCAGTGTTAGACCATGATGCCTACGGCTGTTGGCGTTCCACATTCGCCCTTCTTTAAATACCCATTTTCTGTCTCCTTCATTCTTCTCTTTACTCCTTTTCTCATTCGTGCGGCTTCAGTGTCAGACCATGATACCCACAATTGTTGGCGTTCCACATTTGCCCTTCTTTAAATACCTATTCTCTATCTCCTTCATTCTTCTCTTTGCTCCTTTTCTCCTTAATGCCTTTCGTGCTTCCCTTCTTGTTCTTGTTTCTTGCCCTTTTTGCCTTCATTATCTTTTTGCTTCCTTTCTCTTCCAATTTTCATGGCTGACCACAGCGATAGCTCTATACATCCCTTTGACTTCCCAAAGGGCACGGCCTTTGACGGGCATGGATGGCCTTCATCCTTTTGAGAGAAGCATTCTGGCGATTCGGGGAGGAATTTGGCATCCGTACGGAGGCGGTGATGGAGGTTCCCCCATTGGGGTGTTGTGATGACGAGGGTTTTGCAGACAAGATTACTCTAACCACATCCTTGCTGTCCCATGGGTTGAGACTTCCCGTCTGTCCCTTCGCGATATTTTGGATTTACTCAATATTGCTCCTGCTTAACTTCATCCTTTTACTTTGAGGGCTTATCTTTGTGCCTGCATTGTTTTTCGCATCGTCTTGGAGCCCCTTAGGAATGTTTATCCTGACCTGACCGCCTAAGAGTTTTTAGCTTTCTACTACGTCAGGCCAGCCTCGAAGGATACTGTTGCTAGCTTTCGCAAGAAAGATAAAGGGCAAGCTTTGGCTCGATTCGAAACTCGGTATTCTAACACGAAAGCTTGGACAACCAAGTTTTTCTTTGTTTCCAGCTAGGACTGGGACATCCCCTCCCCATAAACATGTTTCCAAGATTTTCCAGTTAAGGTAATCTAGCACCCTCTTCCCGACGAGAAGAGTCTGTGGGCAACCATGTCGCCATTATCCCTTCGGGAGCTGTCCCGAATTGAGATTGTCTGCTCTTGGGCTACGGCCCATCCTGAAGATCTTTGGGCTGATTTTTTATGTCCCCCAACCGCTCCCATGTCCAGAGACGTGAGTTTATGATTTCAGATGTAATCACTGCTCTTTTGCAAAAATCCTCTGAGAAAAATAAGGAGGATAGTCATTCCGAGCAAGGAAATGAGAAGAAGAGATCTGAGAGAAAAGAAGGCAGTGAGAAGAGGGAAACTAAGAGCAAGAAAAAGAATGATGATGCCAGTCAGAGAAATAGAGCTCGCCTTGAAGGCTCTTCCCCCTCATCGCCTCCTCAGAAGAAAACTCTGGCATCCTTGGAGGATGCCAGTGCCTAGACGCCCACTTCGCTAGTCGCCGCCTTTGCTTCATGTGCCTTTGCCTCTGGAAACCTTGGTGCCCTCGGAGGTTGCCCAGATTCGGACGCCTGTGCGGCAATTGGAGAACACTGTTGTACCTTCAAGGGGCGATCAGGCTCAACTGCCGACCCCTCCAGTTACTGTTGCACTTTCATCACCTTGCAGCTCCTCTGTGAGGCCGCGTTCTTCTGGCCTTCGAGATGCTGAGAGTTTGGCCAACATGACCTTTTTGATTTGGTGGCCACCTTCAAGTCGAGCCTCCCCAACCGGCATGCCCACTGGCTGCCCTCCCTATTCCTGAATTTCCAGTAGTTGAAGGTCAAGTGAAGCGAGACGAGCTAGATGCTGAAGTTGTGACCGCCCTTAAGTTGGATGCCATCACGGGCACAGTGGTTCATGGAGACTTGGGTGTCAGGGATGTTGAGCGAGTTGGTGTCATTGGGCGTATGCCCTCTTGCCATGAGGACGTCTGCGGCTAGACGGAAGTACACAAGTCCCCCAAAGNCCCCCCCCCCCAACCCCCCAACTGTACCCCATCCTTTGGGAGGGATACCGACTCCCTCCAAGAAGAGGAATGAGACAATTTTTTATTAGAAGATACTCGCTTGATTGAGGCTGACTTGGCCTACACCAAGTCCTCCCTTCCAACTACACACCTTGGGAGTCTGCTAGAGAGGGAGGCGGACTCAAACCTAAGGCTTGCAAAAGCTCCCTCATTTGGGGTTGGTTGTAATGCTAGTGGAGGCGCCTCCTCTTCCTCCGCCATTGCCCAAGCCAAAGCCATCGCCGAGATGGCAAATCATTTTAAAGATTGGTTTCCCAAGGTACCAGTGGCTTGTTCCTCTTCTCTTCTCTTATTATTATTATTTTTTTTTTGCTACCATGCAATTCCTTATTTGGGTTGTTTCATTTTCTTTTGTAGGGTATTAATGATCTGGCGGCGTGGATCATGGCAGATCGCACTCTCCTAGAGGAGGAGGTCCAAGAGCAGCGGAAGATGTGCGAATTCACCAAGCGTTCCGCCGAGAAGTGGCAGGCGGACAAGGCTGAGCTGGACACCCTATTAGAGAGGACAAAGGAGCTTGAAATACTGCTGGAGCAGTCGGAAGGTTACTCTCATTCACTTCAAGGTGACTTGGAGATTCGTGAGGAAGAAGTTCTTCAACTTCGTGAATCTGTGCGCCTTGCACAAGAGGCAAAAGTTAGGGATGACCTCGCTTTGCAACTTCTTCAGTTTGAAAGGGACTCGGCAAGGTCCCAACTTTCTGAGGCTCGAAAAGGTTTTGAAGTCGAGTTGGTCTGCCTTAAGTCTGAGCTTCTCGCCTACAGTCAGGACCTGGATTCGACCCGTGAAGAGCTAACTCGCTCGCAGAAGCAAGGTTACAAGCTATCTCAGCAATTGGTGGCTTCTACGGAGAAGACTTACTTATCGCCCTTGATCTTTCTACAGCGCGGGGGGATTTGGCAGAGTTTGAAGAACGCCATCAAAAGTATAAGGAAGATCGCAAGGACCTGGGTGAGGAACTTAGGAAGGCAATGTTACTTGTTGTTGCCAAGGACGATCATCTGGCCAAGAAAAGAGACGAGCTTGATGTTGCCCGGGCTGAGATTGAACGCATACGTAGTCAGTTAGCTTGTGTTCCTGCTACTAGGAATCGCGCATTTGCTTATGGCTATGGCGTATGGCATCCTAAGGCTTAGGTCCTGCCTCATGATCAATCCTGCTACGGATCTTGCAACTTTAGATCGGGATTTATTCGTTCCTGAGGAAAACAATTACCGTCGGACTGATACATTTAGGCAGGACGAGATGCCTGATGCTTTTGAAGATGTACCCCTACTGCCGCCCTGGATGATGTTGCGTAACCTTCCGGCCTTTTTGTTTTTTGTAATTTTTGTATCTTGCCTTCAATGTACTTTTCACTTTTAATAATGGACTTTGGTTTGTTCCAAAACTTGTAATGGTGCATGTCTGTTAGGTTCCTTGCCATATGTCTTTTGTTCCAAGCTTTCTACTTTATTTGGGTTGCTTGCTCCTTAGCCTTTGGTCTTGTAAATTGTTGGAGTTCTTGAGTAGGGGTGGTGTGGTTTGATGACCTTCGCGCCCCCTTTTTTTTCATGGCACCGCAAGCTGCTAAGGCTTGCTTTTGGTGTTTTGGGGTGGTGTAGTCTGATGACCTCCGCACCCTTTTTGCATGGCACCACAAGCTGCTAAAGCTTGCTTTTGGTGTTTAAGGTGGGGTGATCTGATGACCTCTGCGCCCTTTTTGCATGGCACCACAAGCTGCTAAGACTTACTTTTGATGTCCGCCCTAGTCGTGCTTATCTTTTACTGAGAATTTACTAGCAAGAGGAAACGCAAAAAATTATGAGTAGTGACAGGGTAATGCAAACACTCTCGCAATCATGAATATAAATGTAATAATGCAGACGTGGAAGAAACGAAATTAACAAAAATTGAAATATTGTAAATGTTACTGATAGAATTTCTTTAAGTACTATGCATTCCATGAATGCGGCAGTTCCTTGCCCTGGCTGTCCTTCAGTCGGTACGATCCAAGCCTGTTGTTGGCAATTACCAGGTAAGACCCTTCCCATCGGGGTCCCATTTTTCCTTCGTCTTGGTAGTTACCCCGCTTTTCTTCAAGGCCAGGTATCATACTTTAAAAGTCCTGGGCCTTACTCTCTTGTTGAAATACTACTTGGATTTAGCATTTTCTTGTAACATTCTGACTTCTGCTATTTCTCTTTTTTCTTCTGTCGAATCGAGGTACTCCTCTATCTTCTTATTGTTTTGGGCGGCCGAGAAATAACTCGTTTTGTAGCTCGAGAGCCCTACTTCGACTGAAGTCACTGCTTCGCAACCACACGTCAACGTGAATTAGGATTCCCCTATCAGAGTTTTTGCAGATATTTTGTACGCCTAAGGCACCTTGTGCAGCTCCTCCGCTCATTCTCCCTTTTTCTCCATGACCCTTTTCATTAGGATTAAGAGTAATGCTTTATTTGTTACTTTTGCTTGACCGTTCGCTTGGGGGTGGCCTGGTGAGGAGTACTTTACCTTAATCTTCAACTCCGCACATCATTCTCTGAAATGGTCGGAGTAAAACTTATGCATGTTGTCTGTCACTATACTTTGAGGGATCCTGAACCTGCAAATGACATTTTTTCACAGGAACTTTGTCACAGTTTTGTGGGTTATGGACACCAGTGGTTCTGCCTCTGCCCATTTTGTAAAGTAATCCACAGCTACAATCTTGAATTTTACCCTGCCGCCAGGGAAAGGTCAAACCAAGTCTACATCCCATTGGGCAAAAGGCCAGGGCGCGGTCATGGACATTAATTCCTCCAGAGGTTTGTACAGTACTGGGGCATACGCTTGGCATTCGATGCACCTCTTATTGAATTCTTGAGCATCTCTCAATGCGTTGGGCTAGTAGTATCCTACTTTGACCGCCTTTCTGGCCAAAGTTCTTCCACCCAAATGATTTCCACATATTTCTTTGTGTATTTCTGCCAAGATATATAGTGCTTATTGCTTGGAAATACACCGTAGTAGAGAGGCAGAGAAACCCCTTTTATAAAGGACTCCATCAATGAGCAGGAACCTTGACGCCTTCCTTCTTACCCTCCTTGCCTCCTCCTTTGTTTCTAGTAGCTTCCTTCATCCAGGTACTTAACCACCTAGCTCTCCCACTCTGGGATGCTAGAACCCAAGGTGCCCACTTCTACCCCAATGGCTGGGACCTCAATGACCCTTCGTTCAACTTACCATGATAGAGGTGCTTCTTCCATTCCTAACGTAGTTCGTGCCAATTTGTCTGCTACGTCATTGTCGGCCCTTGAAATCTGGTTATATTGAAATACGTGACTAAGTCGCATGCTTCAAAGACTTGTTCTAAATATTTCTTCAATTTTTTTCCCTTTGTTGTGTATAGGCCTAAAACTTGATTCACAACTATCTGTGAATCTGACTTGGCCTCTATCTCGATTGTCCCTATCTTGGCAGCTATGGAAAGTCCCGCCACGAGTGCTTCATATTTGACTTCATTGTTCGTTACTTTGAAAGCCAGTGTTGCCATGTAGTATTGCTATTGGCCATCGGGGCTCACTAAATGTATTCTAAGGCCTTCGCCCGCCCGGCAGGATGAGCCATTTATAAAAAGCACCCATGGTTTTCCCACTGGAACTATTGTGTCTTTTTAGGAAAAACCTAATAACTCTGCCACAAAGTCTACCAAAGCTTGTCTTTTAACCATCCTCCTTGGCTCGTATTCCAAATCAAACTCACTTAGTTCTATCGACCATCCTATCAACCTTCCCGTGCTATCTAGTTTTCTCAAAAATTTTACTAATGGGGCCTCCATAAGTATCTTTATTGTGTGGGCTTGGAAGTACGGGCCGAGCTTTTTGGCCGCTGTTGTTAAGGAAAAGACTAGCATTTTAATTCGAGGGTACCTTACTTCTGCTCCTTTGAGAGCTCGGCTTATGTAGTAAACAGGATGCTGGGCAGTCCCTTCCTCTTTCACTAGGATGGTGGACACAACATATAGGGAAACTACTAAGTCTGAACAAAGCACATCGCCTTTCTATGGTTGCTTTAGGAGTGGCAGACTGGCTAGGTGTTGCTTCAATTTTTTGAATGCCTCCCCACACTCCTCATTCCAGGGATGCACCTTGCGTAGTACCTGAAAAAAAAGGGTGACATTTGTCTGTCGACCGGGCAATGAATCTACCCAGGGTGGCTATTTTGCTCGCCAACCGCTAGGTTTCATTTAGGTTTCTTAGCGATTTCATGTTGAGTATGGCTGCTATTTTTTCTGGAGAAGTCTCAATTCCTCTTTTAGATACGATGAATCCCAAGAATTTCTCCGATTGTACTCCGAAAGCACATTTCGCAGGGTTCAACCTCATCTTGTAATGGGGTAAAATCCTGAACGCCACTCGCAGGTTGTCAAGGTGGGCAGGTTCCTTACTTTTTATCAATAGGTAGTCCACATAAACCTCCATAGATTTTTCAATATGTTCTTTAAACATCCGATTTACCAACCTCTGATAGGTTGCTCCTGCATTATTCAACCCAAATGGCATGACTTGGTAGTAATACATCCCACAGTCTGTTATGAATGAAGTTTTCTCCTAGTCTGACACATGCATCCATATTTGGTTGTATCCTGAGTAAGCATCTATGAAGTTCAACATACAGTGCCCTGTTATTGCATCCACAATTACGTCAATGTGTGGTAAAGGAAAACTGTCTTTTGGGCAGGTTTTATTCAGATCGGTGAAGTCAATGCACATTTTTCATTTTCCATTCACCTTATTTACCATGACCACGTTGGACAACCACTCTGGATAGTGGGCTTCCTTGATGAAACTGGTGGCAAGCAAACTCTTTACCTCCTCATTAATGGCAGCATACTTTTTTGCGTTGAATGACATTTTTTTCTGGCGTACTGCTTTGTGTGCAAGGTCCACGCCCAAACGGTGTTCAATGATGTCATTATCTATGCTAGGCATTTCCTCGTGGTTCCATGCGAAGACATCCCAATATTCGATCAATAACTATTTCAAGGCTTCTTTGTCCGCTAGTGGAACATGGGTCCCAATGCATGTAGTAGTCCCAGGGCGGTTTGGGTGTAACGTCAAGAGCTCTAATGGTTCGTTGACTTCAGCATGTTGCTGATTCTGCTCATCCCTAACTTCCGCATCTTTTTCTAAGGTCGTCGCCAGAGATGGAGGAAGAGGGGGTGCCGGTGCCTCGTTCTGTTCAGCTATAACACAAACCTCGCTTCGGCTCTTTCTTAATTCTTGCATGTAGCATTCCCATGCCAAGACTTGCTTGCCTTATGACTCCCACATCCCATTATTAGTTGGGAACTTCATCTTGATGTGGTATGTGGATGTCACCGCCCTGAGATAGTTGAGTGTCGGTCCCCCCAGTATGGCATTGTAAAAAGATGGAGTTTTTACTATCAAGAAATTGATCATGGTGGTCACCGTCCGAGTTCAAAACCCAATAGTCACTGGAAGGGTGATAGCCCCAATGAGCTGGATCATATCTCCAAAGAAACCTTTTAGTAGTGTAGGGGAGGGCCTTAGTCTGCTGATGTCGATACCCATTTCAACGAACGCTTTCCAAAATTGTATATCGGCCAAACTTCCATTGTCGATTAGTACCCACCTGGTTGTGTAGTTGGCTATCACAAGAGTGATTACCAAAGCATTATCGTGTGGGTACAATAGTCCTTCACAATTTGTCACCCCAAAAGAGATTACCATCCAATCTCTACTAAGCTTTTGTTGCTTGGGAGCTCTATCTGCTACATATACCTCTTCATATCTTGCATTTCGAGCATACGCCTTCCGACTAGATGTGGACACACCGCCTCCTACAAACCCCCTACTATCGTCCGAATTTCTCCTATGGGCCCCTTGTTCCTATCTCCTTTTGTAGACACCCTATTTCCATCATTCTGGCGGCCACTCGCTTGGCACCGTTGCTCAGGACTACTACTCCTTCTAGTTTATTGTCTAGTTTCCTGGCGCCTTCTTGTTTTTGAATGTTTTGCAATCATCCGTTCTAATTCTCATGTTCCTGCTAGCTCAACTACTCTTTTCTTCATAGTCGTGCAATCTTCAGTCCAGTGGGACCCGGTCTGGTGGTATTTGTAGTAGCGACCGCCTGTCTTGGGCTAATGTCGTTCCTCACTGTCTTTCTTGTCCTTTCGTACGTTCAAATTGTTATGTACCAGCCTAGGATTGTAATCTGACCTCTTTTCTTGCCTTTTCTCCTGCCGACTTGCACCGACCTTCCTGTCAATTTGCCCGCTTCTTCGTTCAGGCTTGCCGCTCGTCTTCCGAGGATTCTCCAAGGCCTGTAACGTATTTTCAGCATTAACGAAGTCGTCTGCTCTGTCCATGAAATCCTTGAGGGTGGAAGGAGTCTTCCCTGGCCAGTTCTGTCAGAAAGGGACTTTGTGGCCATATCCCGCCTAGAAGGGCGGCAAGGGTGATCTTTTCATCCTGGTCGTCTGTTGTTAAACGTTCTTTATTTCATCTTCTTCCTGTTTGACTGTTAATAGGTAGGTGGCTGAGCGCCAGCGCCTCCTGCTAGGCATAAACTGGGTTAAGAATTATTTAGCCAACTCTTTGAAACTGTTTATTGACCTTGGCCTGAGAGTCCCAAACCATCCTCTTGTTGTTCCCTTTAAGGTCAAAGAGAAAGCCCCCATGTGATCTGGCCTGGATACCCATGGAGCGTAATGTGGGCTTTGAAGTTCTTCAGATGGTCTATTGGATCTTTGGACCCATCATACATGTCTACTTGGGATACCTTGAATTTTGGCGAGAAGGGCACAACCATAATTCGTTCTCTATATGGTAGATCTGTTTGGTTGAGCAAGCATTCCACCAAGGAAGATCCCCCTATCTTCTTTGCCATTTCTTCATATTTCTCTGCCAATTCTTTTAACTCGCCATGCACTTTCTCCTTCTCTATTCGTCCTAGATTCGACTCCATATTGCACGGTTCCTCCCCCTCACCCTGCTCACTATGAGCGGGTCTGGTGGTATTGCTAGATTCAGAATTCTTCGCCACAGGTCATCGTTCTCCTTCTTCAGGACCTCCATGGCCTCCAACGCCTGCTTCAGTTTTTTCTTAGCTACTGCTAGTCACGCCTCCACAGATTGATCCATTACTCGGCTTGCTAAGGAATGGGTTACAGTTGGCATGTGAGAACCACGTAAAGAGGAAGAAGATCCCACAGACGGCGCCAATGTAAAAGACGTCTCACTTCCAATCCGCAACCGTTCACCTATGTGATGATAGAAAAATGGTTGGCGTAATACGCTTGGAAAAACTCCAGTGCTTAAGTCAGTAAGTGCCACAAACAATTTAGAATTCAAAAGAGAAATCGATCCCCCACTATCGAGAGTTTCCTGATATATATAGACTACGACGTGATGCTGATCTAACGTAGAATTTATCGATGTAGATTATAACTGAACTGATCACGTATCTGCATGAAATCTCTATCTTTCCATAAAATGTGGCGTGTGGGGTGTATGATTTGATTGGGCTCTAGACTCTTTAGTTCCCTTCGGTTAACCAAGTGCTTTTTATATCGGGCTCCTTTCGTATTTGAGCTTTTAACTTAGAATGAGCCCTTAGCCAAAATAGGCCCTCTAAGATCAATATTATTTTTTATCAAATTTTATTTAAATTTAAATAATGATGATGATTTTTTTTGGAGGCTAGGGGAGGGGGGCCATGGCCGCCTCTAACCTCAACGTGGTTCCACCGCTGCCTACGAAAATATTTTATGCTCGATTGACTTCCGATAACGAAGACTTGAAAATTTCTTGAAAATCATATCCCTGTTTGGCGTAAGAAATGAATAAATTAGTGGCCGGTCGGCGTGACCACTAAATGATCGGTTGTATTTGTGCCATGTAGCTTCTGGATATTTAGAATTGGATCGACAAGATCCTTCATTTTCAATTAACAAAACAAAACTCAGTTGGACTTCTCATTCATCGGCCGTAGTTTCCCGGAAGACATCCTCTGTCGTAATATCACTATGTCCCAAAAATTGTTCGGTTCGACTTTGGATTCCATTTTAATATTTTTGAGGACCAAACCAAACCAACCTGAGAGGAATTGCATAACAAGCTTATTACACAAACATAAAGTCTCATTTCTCAAGTAATAATATGCAGCATATGGTGTTGGTGTTCCATGACTTATTTATAAGAGATACTAATTTTGGAGGTCAAGTCGTTGCACTCACTCTATCGAGGGTATACTTCAGTAATCTTTGATTCATCGACAGACAATGGAATTGACTTGCTCGAAGATTGATCTGACTCCAGCTCTTTGGTCTGCATGCTTGACTGATTCAATCTACCTTGGAGGAAAAATGCTGGCTTTTCAGGTGTTGGCAAAGTAACAGAGTAACTCTCAAGCATGACAACTATTGATGCCATTGTTGGTCTGTCGTCTGGATTTTCTTGAACACAAAGTAAGCCAATATGGATGCATTGAATCACTTCATTTATTGCGTAAGAATCTCCCAAAGTCGGATCCAATAACTCAAAGGATGTCCCGTTGCTCCAGTGTTTCCAAGCCTGCATCAAGCAGTCAATATTAGTTCTTAGTGTCAACAAAGAAAAGAAACTTCAGCATATGTTCTTCATACTCACATAGGTCAACAGGTCCACAGCAGTGTCTGATTCATAGAAAGAAGCGTTGTTCTTGCCACTTAATATCTCTAGTACTAGAACACCAAAACTATATACATCGGATTTTGCCGAAAACTGTCCTTGCATTGCATATTCTGGAGACATGTAACCACTGCAAACATATCCACAATGTTACCAAGTGACTATGAAATCACAGAATTATGTCTGATACCTGTGTGTATCATCATTAGCTACATTCACAGCCGTTTGGGTTCTGCCGAAAATGTAATGCATTTATCATATCTAATGCGTAATGCAGGGAAGGTTGCACTAACAATGTATATATCTCTAAATTATCCATCAATAACTATATATCAAATTTTTTCAGATCACAATGACCTGTTTTCTTCTGTTTTTTCATGAGATTGATTTGTTAGGAAGACAAAAAATAGTAAAGTTCATTAATTTCTAGTAACTTTCTTTATCTAATACTTACTATGTCCCGACAATCCTATTGGTATTTCCTTCCGTTTGGTCAACTCCAAAAAGCCTTGCCATACCAAAATCTGAAATTTTTGGATTCATATCCTTGTCTAACAGGATGTTACTGGCTTTAAGATCTCGGTGTATGACTTTAAGGCGAGAATCTTCGTGAATATAAAGGATTCCTCGAGCAATTCCTCTAATAATCTTGTATCGACTTGGCCAATCCAATAGTCTTTGCTTGTCAGTTCCTACAGATCATTGAAATACAACATTCGGATTAGAATAGAAGAATCAGAGTACTTGCACTACTCTATCTCTTGCATATTCACGAGTACCAGCATGCTCCCTTAAAATGAACCCTTCTTTTATGAATTTGATCCTCAAATGAATGACGTGTTAATATATAAAAAAAATCAAATGTATACTCAATACCCGCATCATCGTATATGATGAAACAAAGGACATTGGACAAATGGCTAGAAAGGACAAACCAAACAGAGAATAATCAAGGCTTTTGTTGGTCACAAATTCATAGACGAGCATCTTTTCCCCCCCTTCCAAGCAAAATCCCAATAGCCTCACAAGGTTTCGATGTTGAAGCTTGGCTACCACAACAATTTCATTCTTAAACTCCTCTGCACCCTGTTCAGAACTTCCTGAGAGCCTCTTTACAGCTATATCTTGTCCATTGGGAAAGGTACCCTGATAATTTAGTTCAACGCAATCAGAATACATAAATAGAATTCATAAATTCCCCACCTCAGAAGCACTGAATAAATCAACAGTAACAAGAAATGAGTAATTCCTACCTTGTAAACCTCACCAAATCCACCTCCACCCAGCTTGTTATCATCTGAGAACTTGTTTGTGGCAGCCTCAATTGTAGCAAAATCAAATTGCAAGGACTCGACAGTTGTAATCTCATTGGCTGCTATGCACACAAAATTCCTTAAAATATTGTTGGGAATTTTAGCTGTGCAGGGAAGCATATAAAAAAATACTTCTTTTGAGTATCACACACACACACACACACACACATATATATACATGTGTGTGTGTGTATGTGCATGCGCACTTGCTTGCAATTCTTTGTTAATATATATTTTTTTCTCTGTTAGTGTAGAAACAGAGAACAAAAGGAACAGAGAGGTGATCCAATCACCTAGAATTACGGCTGAACAAAAAAGCTGTAAACCCGACCTGACCGAATGAGAAAACTACATTCGTATTAATTTCTTGAGTTCATATTAATTACGTATCTAGGCTAGAATCAAGAAATGAAATTGAAGATACTAAAGAATGAGAAAACTTCATATTAATTTCGTGTGTACATCAATATATATAGCTGATCTAAATATAACACGCGATACATTGTAGCCAACTGCTGACTGGACTAACAGACATAACTGTCAACTATATTCTGCAGCAACTGATCTGTGTACTCTAACAATTAGATTTAGACTTAGGATCTTTAGTACCATATCCTATGATGAAACCAAGAACTAGACACACTCTTCTTATTCTCTTAGAATTTCTAAGATTTTCATTCAGGCACATTTTCAATATTTCAGTGACTTCCACTATCTAAACTTAATTTTTTTTTAACAAACACTGAAATAGAAAAGTTATGGATTCAGTTATTACCAACAAACGTATAAAAGGATTAAACTGCAAGAACAGTTTCCAGACATGAGGAAATTACACGTTGGATAAATTCAATTCAATAATTATGAATTGTTTACCATTTTCCTCGGGTAGAGCATTGTGCTTCTTCTTTCTTGCTCTCCTTCTTAAGAAGCAGTAGCTCACAGAGATGATCACCAGAGAGAGAGCACTTGAAGCAACAATGATGACAATTGTTAGCGTCGATATTTTGCTGTTTCCTGCATAAATCAATCATAATGCTTTCATGAGTATGCCAAGCTGTACAGTGTACAATAGCTGTTGGCATCAACAATGTCCAATCTTATATTATAACTTGTAAGCAGCTAAAGTCTGATCTTACAACAAACGTAGTTGAAATTCAAGTACAAAGAGATTCTTAACTTATCCGAAAATAGGTAAAGAACTTGATCATTTTAACTAAAAGGGTTCAGTACACAATGTCAACCGGTGGCTATTTGGTTGCCAACCCATCATTTTGAAATTGAAACTGTATCATACCAATTTATATATGTTTCTCAAAGTATTAACAAAGTATAAACAAAAGAAAAGACACAATATAACTTTTTTCTTAATGTATTTCAATTTCGATTTGGAACTGACAGCAACACCGTGACAAATAACAAAAAAAAATGCAGATTGCAATACAAAGGTTCTCATGTAAGTTATAAGAACACTTTCTTTGAAAATAATAAGAGTATAGTTTTTGCTTGCAGAAATGGATTTTCCCTCCATTAGTCAATCTAATTTTGCCTCAACAGTATTCCTTTCACAAGGCTAATTTCCCTTCCAATATTGTACCAAATGGAATGCATGTAATGGCCGGCCCATAACCACTGACAGATAAATTAATGATTGTAAGGCTGGGTCCTTACGGCGTCTTATTGTTCCGATTACGTTCTATAAATTGTCTCAAAGAAGAAAATAACCATAATCACTTAAATCGATAGGGTATATATCAGAACAAACAACAAACCAGGTAGGATCTGAAAGAGCAAAGTTCAAACCTTGGCACTAAGGCATGGTTTTGTTTCCCAGACCTTTGAAATCATTTTGTCCCGTCTCATTTTATCTCAACATCCAAACACCATTTAAACATAAACATTTTTCAATTTCAAAATCTTAAATTTTTAATTTTTTCATCTAATCATTATAATTTTTTTAAACTTTCAAACCAAATAGAAAAAATAATTCAACATTTTCAAATCTCAAAACAAAAATAATATTCTAACCCTCTTTTAACTTTATATTTTTTATTTAAAATTTTCTCTCAATTTTCAAAATCCCGTAAAACTCTTAATTCAAATCATTTCGTTACTATTTACAAATTATCTCACTATTATTTACATATTATTCACAGATTTCTAATCTCAATCTCATCTATGATCGTAACAATTCGAGGTCTAAAGACTTTCACCATGCCAATCCTGTCTTTATTTATGACGCATGCATGTCATCGTATTTGAATGATATATATCAATATTTTGGTCTAAGGACAGTACCTCGAGCCGGAGGAAGTAGCACAGGTATCGGTGTCGGCGCGGGTGCAGCGACAGATTGTGGTAAGTAAAATGGGTATGTTTCGAACCTAGCGTTGCAACTTGGCCTCAGAATTCTACCCCCTTGCTTCCCATCACATGGACCACAATTGGGGAAGCTCGTGATGCCTTCCCGAAGACACGTACTACACTCAGAGCTATTTATGTCCGGGGTGCACTGGACAAGGCTGTATAGGGTTTGCAATTCCTGCAATCCCGAAGCATTTGTGACCGCCTTCACGGCAAATTTCTTAGCACCGGACGTAGCATTTGCGGCCCGAGGCACTAAGTCATTCAATGTGGATACCACCAACCGACGGAACTGGTCTGGCTGTGTTGCATTCCTCGTGTTCCACATAAAAAATCCAGGTCTTTCCTGCATGGTGGAGAAGATTGACCGGTTGGAGTAACGTAACATGCATTCATCATACCATATCACGGCCACTTTTTCAACAGGGCAGTACACCCGAACAATCTCTGTGGCGGCGAAGGCCACGCAATCTCGACAGACATCTGTGCTGAGGTCACCACGGCAGAGGAAGAGGCCGTAAGTTGAAGTGTCAGAAGTTTGGCCAGCGGTAGCGTTGTAGAAACCACCTTCACGCGTGGCATTTGAGGAAAGGGAAGAGAGCAGGTGGCTGAGGTTAACTTGGTAGGTGCTGTTTGGGGTGTAAGTGGTATCGTTTGTGCATTTATGGACTCTGTAATTTGGTACTGCTGCACTGGTAAGGTTAAGGAAACCGAGCAAGTATAGAACCATAATTAGGATCATGGAGATGTCGAAAGAGGGCAAGCCCATTTCTTTTTCTTCTTCGTTCTTCGTTCTTCCTTCTTCCTTAATGATCAGTATCTTGGAACTTCGAAGGGGGTTTGGTTTATAAAGAGTTTCTATTTTCTGATCTTTCTTCGAAAATGCTTGCTATGAATCACAATATATAACGAGATCAGTGGCGCTACCGGACGTGAGTTTACATGCCCAGGTGGTCCCCAGTCAATGGGTTATGTTCAAGCCGCCTCACGATTTTTTCGATTTCCAGGCCTACGACAGAAAAGATGGTTGAGACGTGGAAAATAAGGCATGGGAAAGTAATAAATAAAGTAGATTCGAATTTAAAGTAAAGTCAGCGACGAAGAATGAAGTATTTAAATTTGTACACCTTCATTTATGTCTTTTTTATCAGATATTTGGTTGTCTTCTTCGGTTACAAATAAAGATTATTAATAAAATTAAAATATCGTCGTCTTTCTTTTTTAAAAAAAAAAAAAACTGTTTAACAGGGTAGGAATATTTTGATCTTAGATGCATTCCCTTTTTCTAGCAATTTTGAAAATTTTTTGCCCCATCTCGTTTAATTCAAGCCTTAATGACTAAATGTTATAGCAACAAAAAAATGAATGACGTCTTCCACGTAATGGAACGTGCATTTGTCAACCTGAAAATGTTTCATCTGTACGTTGGAGCTAGCGTATACTGGCAGACAATATTGACAATTTGACACCATCGACAAGATCAGACCCATGCAGTGATGATTAAAATAAATAAATAATTGTAGAGTGTCTCAGGACACCATTGGAAACTCTTTACCAAGTGAAAACAAAATAAAAGATGTTAATAACTGGTTATTTATGTGTTAATGATAATATGCTTCGAGGCAGAAGTAGAATGCTTCTGAAACTGACGGCATGTTACGTAAACATGAGCAACTTAAGAATTGAAACAACATGACAAGAAATTCAAGAAGACATAAAATTTTAAGTGAAAAATTCCACTCTATACACACACACACACACACACACACACAGAGAGAGAGAACAGCTCTACGAATATTGAAATATTAATAAAATCAGAAAAAAAAATGATATGATTATAATCCATTTACTACTCTTTTTTGCATTTTTTTTTTATTTTACTTAATGGTTAAAGAAGTAATTATTAGTAAAATTATTATTTTTTAATATTTTCTTAATGATTAAAGATGTTAAAAAAATACTTAAAAAATAATTAAAAAAAAACTTCAAATACACTATAAATAATAAATGTGTAGAATAAAAATAGTAATCCTATGACTATCACTATCCAAATCAGAACTCAGCCCACAAGTCTGACTTCATGGCTGAAGCTTGATATGTGCATGTACACGTGTACAGACTTATATAATGTGGATTAATTAGTCATTTGATTTGGTAAATTATGTTCTATTCTAATTACAAGGGACCAGCAACTCTTCAATGTACAATCAATAGAAACCAATACTTCTATTTATGGAAAATGTTCCTATCACCGCTTCATTCCACCGCTTTATTCTATCACTGTAATTTTTTATTTCATTTTTACTTAGTAATTCAGAAAGTATTTTTTTAATAATATTGTAATTTTTTTATCTTTTTAAAAAATATTTAAAAATGTTAAAATAAAAAACTCAACTTGCCTAACAGTAACCTCCAGCGGGAGCTAGCAGCGATGGACGTAGCACGTCCCTACACGAAGCAGGATGGTAACTGAGTATTGCAGGTTATACTGAATCCCATGCTGCTCATACTATCGAGGGTACAGCTCAGTAACAGATACTTCGTTGACAGTGCATGACATTGATTTGGTTGTGGATTGATCCGCCTCCGGCTCCTTTAATGGCAGTTTTTGCTCTGTTCGACTATGAAGCCAATATGCTGGTTGATTAGGCGAGGGCAAAGCAACAGAGTAACTGTTTAGCATTAGAACTACCGATGCTATTGTCGGCCTGTCGGCTGGGTCATCCTGTACACAAAGTAATCCAAAATGGAGACATCTAATGACTTCATTTATTGAGTAAGAATCTCCCAAGGATGGATCCAACAACTCCAAGGGTGTTCCGTCCCACCAATGTTTCCAAGCCTGCACCAATTGCTCAAGCAACGTTCTAAAGTTATTCTCTTCCTCCCCAAATGAATGTGATGATGTTCGCAATAAAACAGGAAACTAAAATCAGAATATTTGGTTCATACTCACATAGCTTAAAAGGTGTCCAGAACCATCTGATTGAGAGAAAGAACTGATCTTCTTGCCGCTTAAAATCTCTAGAATTAAGACTCCAAAACTGTACACGTCAGATTTTACAGAGAATTTTCCATGCATGGCATATTCTGGAGACATGTAACCACTACAAACCAGCATCATTGATACACCAATGTTAGTTATACTACTTGCTAACTTGGTACCTAACTAGTGTAAAGTCCTCATATACTCTTGACAGTCACTGACACATGAAGGAAAATTGGAGTGTCTATGCATCTCTAACTTATAAGAAATTTCAGTCTATAAGATGGACCTTTTCACTTTTTTTCCCCGACAGCACTTACTTTACTTGGAAGAATGATAATTTCACAAATCTAGATTTCATACTAGGTGATGGAAATAAACAAAGATTCAGAACTCACAATGTGCCGGCAATCCTACGGGTCTTTCCCTGTGTTTGATCAACTGCAAAAATCTTCGCCATACCAAAATCAGAAATTTTTGGATTCATATCCCCATCTAGCAAAATGTTACTGGCTCTAAGATCGCGATGTATGATTCTAAGCTGAGAATCTTCGTGAAGATAAAGAATTCCTCGAGCAATCCCTACAATAATCTTGTAACGTCTAGACCAGTCCAGTTGTCCTTGCCTTTCAGGGTCTACACATTCATTAGAACCCAACTATCAGGTCTGAATATTTAAATCAGATACGTATCAACAAATTCAATCAACTTTAAATTAAGTACACTAAAGACCTTTTGAGAAAACGAAATTTAATCAATTGACTTCTTCTAAGTTCTACAAAGCTCAATTAATTGGTTGATTAGCAAACTGCAAACAACGCCGAGTGGATTCAATCCTCATATATCCTTCAACATTCATGAAAATTAGGAATATGCTTTAAAGGGACAAACCATAAAGAAAATAGTCAAGGCTTTTGTTGGGAACAAATTCGTATACAAGTATCTTCTCCTCTCCTTCCAAGCAAAATCCCACTAGCCTTGCAAGATTTCTGTGTTGAAGCTTGGCTACTAATACAACCTCATTTTTAAATTCATCTCCCCCTTGACTAGATCTTTTCGATAACCTCTTCACAGCCATTTGTTGTCCATTAGTAAGAGTACCCTGGCAACATACTTTAACCAGCCATTAGAACATTTCAACGAGTAGAGTCCTCGCAAAAACAAAAAAGAGTACACAAATAATGAGAACTCATCTTTTACCTTGTACACCGCACCAAAACCTCCTTCACCTAACTTGTTATTAACTGAGAACCCCTCTGTTGCAGCTTCAATCGTAGCAAAATTAAATTGCAAGGACTCTAGAGTGGAAATATCATCAGTAGTTCCACTTTTTCTACCATTTTCCGCCTGCATAGCGTTATATTTTGTTCTTGCTCTCTTACGGAGGAAGCAGTAGCCCATAAGGAATAGCGCCGTAGAGACGGAAATTGAAGCAACAATGATAATAATAGTCAGCGATGAGCTTCGACTTTTTCCTGCATGAACAACAAGGGCAGTCCATTAGTTATTTTTGTAGAACATTGATGCATTGGAAAGGACAGTAACCTATGTTGATCTGAAGTTGAAATTACAAAGTCACCACGACGAATGAGAAACCAAATGTCTGTTTATATATGTAGGGTATCATCCAGCAATGTTTTCCTAACTCGTTTGATGTTCTATTTGTATTTACACATGTAAGCCTAAACACACTTTCAGTAATTTAAAAAAAAAAACCCACTTTCAGTAGTTAGTAAAGAAGATGAAAAGGCCTGACTTTTACATGTTAACATCTGCCAACATCATGAAAATAAACAACACAGATATATGGGAAAGCAAAAACAAAGTTCTAATCATAATTGAGAAACCAACTGTACTCTCGGTATTTTCGGATTCCTTTCTTTATCCCCTAAAAAAGAGCAAGAAAAGAATTTAACTTTACCAGGAGGTGGAGGAACAAGTGGATTAGGCCTTGCCCCCGATGTGTTTACAGTCAGGTAAAACGGGTGCACATTGTACCTAACTGTGCAGCTGGGAAAGAGAGCTGAGGCGCTTTCCTTTCCACTACAGCAACCTGGCAAATACGACATCGCTATCTGAAGACACCTATTACAGTCGGAACCCGTCAGATCCGGCGTGCACTGCACAAGGGTGTACACAGTTTGTGACGATGTGAATCTCGCTTCCTTCGTCCCAAACTTCTTGGCCCCAAGCCCAAGATCTGAAATCCCGGTTGCCAACTCGTTGAATGTTGCCCTTAGTAGCTCACCAAACCGGATTGCGTCCGAAATGTTCTTATTGCCCGAGGTGAAATCGTTAGGGTCAGGGGCCATGCTGGAGAAAATATACCGGCTTGAGTAGCGTAGCATGCATTCCTCGTAATAACCGACGGCCCCTTCCTCCTCGGGGCAGCGCTGGACAAGGTCTTTGGTTGCGCCGGCAGCACAGTCACGGCAGGCTTCGGCGGGGAGGTCACCGCGACAGAGGAATATGCCGTAAACGGTGTCCTCGGAGGTTCCGGAGGAGGCGGTGGCGTTGTAGAATCCGGTGGTGAGAGTGGCGTTTGATGAGAGATAAGCGAGGAGGTGATTGAGGTTGGATCGGTAGGTGCTGTTGGGAGTCGTGATTTCGTCCAAGCAGAAATGGCGCATATAAGTTGCAGCCGCTTCAGTTCGCGGTGGACTAACGCAGCTGATAAACAAAGAGATAAATACAAAGAGGCTGGCGCAGAAGTTGGAGGAGGAGGCCGAGGGCAACTTCAAGCCCAGTAACATGACGAAGACGGACGAAGTCGAACCCCTCGCTAGCTCCTGGTCCTCGCGCAGTCGCAAATCAAGAAGATTTGATCCGATTGCTGTCCGAAAAAATAATAACTTCTAACAGCATTTACGACGATGCATTCGTTGGAAATACAGGTGTTGGACCGACCGAGTTTGACTGCTATCGAATGATCAATGAAGCAAGTCAAGTACGTAACTTTTTTACTTTTTAATTTTTTGAGTTATGATAGGCAGCTGCCAATGTAGCAGTTTTTAACTTTGCACATCCCTTACGTGGCAATGTCATATTTTTTCTTTTTATTTTTTCTATTTTTTTCTCTCATCCTTTTCAACCGTTCGTCTCTCTCAGGTCTCTCTCTCATCTCTCTCTCATTTGCTTGTGTCTTCGTCTCTCTCATCAGCTCTCTCTCTCTCTCATCAGCTCTCTCTCTCCTCCCTCACCGCCTCTCTTTCTCTCCTCGACTCTCTCTCTCTCATCCTCTCATTCTCTCTCAGTCCGAGCTCTCTCTCTCTCCTCGTTTCTCTCTCATCGCCACTCTCTCTCTCATCTCTGCTCTCTCTCGTCGTCTCTCTCTTTCATCTCTGCTCTCTCTCATCGGTCTCTATCTCCGCTCTCTGCTCTCTCATCATCGTCTCTCTCTCCCATCACTCTCTCTCTCTCATCGTCTCTATCTCATCATCTTAGCTGTCTCTCTCATCATCTCAGATCTCCCTCTCATCTTCGAGCTCTCTTCTCTCTCAAAGTTTTGAGTTTGAAATGTGTGAAATGAAAAAAAAAGTAGATTTTATTAAAAGGGCATTTGAGTCATTTTACAATAGGATGTGTTGGCTGATTTTAAATAGAGTTCTAATATGCATCCGCCACTGTAGCGGTGTGCGTTTTTTCACACATTATGTGGCAATCATCTGTTTATCTTTCTTCTTTTTTTTCATTTATTGCAAAACAAATTCCTCACTCTCTCTCTATCCTCTCGCCCGATTCACTGCAGCTCAATTCTTCTTCAGCTCAGCCCAGCGTAGCCATGCGCCGCCGCACCTCACCGCTACCACCGACGAGTCCCTCTCATGCCGACGACTAAGTTAATCACCACCGATCTCCCCCACGCGCAGCTCTCTCTCTCCCCTGAGGTAATCCAACCGAAACCCATTTCTCTCCACATGTGCCGCCGTACGCGGCCACCCTAGGCAACCACACCTCCACCACCTCACACCGGTGACCACCTCTCGCAAACCCAGCCACCACGAAGCTCCCTCTCGCTTTCCGTCTCACACATGCAAACTCTTATAAAATAGGTTTCACACGAGCTCTGGACTACTGACGGCTCTATCGCCGCCGTGCATCTGTTCTAACCCCACCAAGCACCTCCCCTGACCACAGCGACTCGTCCCCGAGCTCCTCTACGCCAGCAAGCCCTCCACCTCTCTCTCGATCTCTCTGTCTCGCCCTCCACCTCTCTCTCGCTCTCCACCTCGTCCCAGAGCTCCTCCGCACCGGCAAGCCCTCCACCTCTCTCTCGCTCTCTCATCAGACAATTCAAAACAAAATGCATAAAATGAGACTGAAAGTGATTTTTATTGTAAGGAAATTTTTTAGGGGTGTCAAATCGTGTTAACGGGTCGTGTCAAAACATGTATATTACACTATATAGGTCAACCCTAACCCGACCCGTTAAGCTTATCTTGTCAAAATCTCAAACCCTAACACGACCCGTTAACATAACGAGTCGTGTCGTGTCAACCCGTTATGACCCGTTTATGTAAATCGATTGAACAGACTCAAAATTAACCTATTTAACCTAGTTAAGTTTAACATAATTTTATATAAATGTAAAAATCACAATATCTAGAAAAAAATATAAAACTAACTACAAGTCCAAAATTACAATCCAAACAATAAAATATATAGAAATTAAAATCCCAACAATTTTATTTTTAGGTATAAGGGTATAATTGTAACTTTAACTTTCTTAAGGGGTCATAACGGGTTATAACGGGTCAAAACAGGTTAACCCATTATCAACCCGTTAAGCAATCATGTCTTAACGGGTCAACCCGTTTTGACCCAAACCCGTTAAGGCTAAACCCTAACCCTCTTTTATCGTGTCGTGTTCGTGTTGAGTTAACGGATCGTATCACATATTGACATCCCTAATATTTTTATCATTTTACAGATAGTGTTTGTTAGATGATATTGAATAGTGACAGATGTCAATATTACTTCTTTTAAATTGCGGTGGATGTCCAGCTTTATTCACCGGGAAATATCAAAGAAGAATATAGTTGGCCCACGTGTGAGAGTTAGGTAAACGATAGCTAAATTATCTTGAGTTTAAATTTAATATAAATATATTTAATTAATAGCAATAAAATATAATTAATAAACAAGTTTAGTCGTAAAACTTATAATTAATTCTTATAATTTTAATAAATTCTATGTTGAACAACGTCAGCATTTTTCAGTTTCAAACTCAAGTTAACTTTTTTTAGGTATTTTTAGTCTAGATATTATTTATAAAGTATTTTATAATCAATTTAGTTGAATTGTAAATAATTTATATAATTATTAATATATTCTATATAAAATTATATTAATTGAATTAACATAAATATACGAATGAGATCAATTCATTTATATGATATTAGTTAAAACAGATCGTATTTAAATTAATCTAATAAAAAATTATTTTTAAATAAATTATGTGAAATATATCATCTCACTCGATATTTATATAGATAAATATGATTCATTTAATTAAATTAATCGTATTTAAATTAATTCATATAATCGGTACTCATGAGTAAATAACATAAGACCTGCGAACATGATCTGTTGTTCATCAGCGTTCGGTGCTTAAGACAGGCGAATATTTTTGTTGAATAAAGTAGCGCGTGAGCCACACACGCTGCCCAAAGAGAGCTCATGTATTCCACACGCCACCACTCAATATGTCTTTCTGCCGCCACGCGTGGCCTTTCTAGGTTCACTACCACGTGCTACTTCAGATCTGACCGTCAGCCATACTTTCAAAGTGCGCGCGTGGCTCTCACGCTCTATCACAACTGCAGTTTGTGTTATTTTTTTCCTTCAGTGTTGAAATGCAGATCTATATCTTTTCAAGATGTAATATATTATTTTCTCATGTTTTTAAATTTCCGTAATATTTTTTAATTTTTAGAAAAAGAAAAAGAAAAAAATATATAGTCTCTTGGAAGTTGGATGTTCTTCCGTAGAGTGTCTTCAACTTTGTATTAGACGGAGTGTGGGGTTTGGTTAAATCTACTCCGTCTTAGATTGAGTATAGGGTTTGATTAACTCTTTTTTTAGTAGAGTTGCGTTGTCTCTTAGAGTTTAGATCTGTAGAAGTTTGCAGTTTGGATTAGACCATATCAGTCATGAATGTGTACTGAAGAACTATTAATGATGTAGTTAGCTTATAATATATATTTCAGGTCCAGTCTGTAATGTCTGTTATTAATTAATACAATATGTTTTTTTTTTTTTTTTTAAAAAATGGAGTGAGAGTCTCGCGTCCATTTAGGACATAAAACGACGCAATGGACGCGTTCATGTTAAACTACTTTTCATTCTTTGGGAGCTGCCAGAGCTCCCAAGGAAATCCACCGAATCTTAAATATTTTTTAAAAAATTATTAATTTATTAAAATATATTTCTTTAATTATTAAGTAAAAAAATTAAAAATAAATATAAAAATAAAAAGAAATTTGGTACAAAATTTCAGTGGGTATTTTTCATAGTAGTGTTTTCCTAATTCTTTAAGAGTGGTACAGCTACATAAATTTTTACACATTTTTTCTATCCAATAGTGTACACTTTTTTGTCCAAATATTTTTTTAAATCCATTTACACATTTTTAAAAATAAAAAATTACAAAATTATTAAAAAACACTTCCTTAATCATTAAGTTAAAAAAAATTAAAAATTTTTAAAAAAATAATCGGTACAGAATCAGTGTATAATTTTTCGTGGTTTTGTCATTTCTCATTCTTTAAACTTGCATGATGCTGTGTGAAAACTCCTGGCATGGCGTATCGGTCCACCCAGCCTTTTGTCGATACGAAGAGTGCATTTTGCATTTTGTTTGTTTTTTTTTTTTTTTTTTAAGCATTTTTTAAGTTTCTTTAAATATTACAAATTCATTAAAAAACATTTTCTTAACCATTAAATAAAGAAAAAACAAAATAATACAATTCCGTAGAAATTCTATACATCATCGGTGACTTTATCATTTTTTGTTATTTTTTCCTTTTTTAACTTTGTTTTTCTTTTAATCAATACGTAAGTTATGAAGAGATCAATAATTAAGAAATGGAACTAAATATATCACTTTGAAAAATGTTCTCTATTTTACGATTTTATTTATAAAAAATAATTTGTACAAGTCTCAAATAGACAATCTCATACAAGCTTTAGTAAAAAGGTAAACCTCTTCTTCAAAAAAGTGTTCAAAAGAACCTTCTTTTTAACAAAAGACTTGTAACCGAATCCTTCCGTATTTTATCTTCATTAATTACACAACGGGTTTGTTTGTTTGTTTTACAAAATGTATGAAAAAAAGGTCATTTAACCTTATGGTTGACATCTCTTAAACATTAAAAAAAAAATCACAACATCATTTAAAAAAAAAAAAAAACTTTCTTAATTATTATCTTAAAAAAAAAAAATGGGTGACCATCCTTGGGACATTTTATTGATGGCTTCAGCATTATTGTTGTTTTTATGTCAGAATTTTGTAAAACCAGATTATTGCACTATCATTTTACTCTGGTTCCATTATGATAATGCGCATCAACTTTTAATTATTTTTAAAAAAATAAGACATATTTTAAGGGTGATGAAAAGTGTAACATTTATTAGGTAGAATGAAAGCAGGATACAGGTATACTATATAATATTACCCGTATATTTATATCTTACTATTTATTTTGTAATTAAAGTTTAGACTTTTTTGTTTTCTTTCATGCAAACGTGTTTGAACTTTGAGAATATTTGAACCGACGGTGAAGAAATTTTGACTTTGAGAATTTTGAGGATTTTTTAAAGTCTTTTGTATTTTGATTTGAGTTTTACAAAAGTAGGTTGGAAAAAAATCTTGCCACACGTACGGCAGAAAAAGGCTTTCCTCCTTAAGTGTTTTATTATTATTACAAAAAGTGCGGTGCTAGTCCCACCACTGAGAGGATGCTTCCTCTCTGTTAGTTTAAATTTATATATTTTTTTAAAATATTTTTTTACATTTATTTTTTTAATATATTTAAATAATTTTTAAAAAAAAAATTTATAATATTATTAAAAAATACTTATTTAATCATTAAGTAAAAAAAAATAAAAAATCAGAACGATAAAAACCAGCTATATAAACCATTGGTAAAAGCAGCATTTTCCTTACAAAAAACTGAACAAATCGTGGTCTACCCGTACCCATTTCTCTTTCCTTAAACTTTCAGGTAGAACACAAGAAAAAAGGTGCTATAGGTCATTTCCTTTCTTTCATTCTTTTTTTTCAATCGGTATAGCTTTCATTCTTTGATATATTCGGTAGATCCTTGAAGGGCTTACCAAGCAGATGCCATCACTTGCACATCTATTTCTGTTAAAAATAGAAAAGTGAGCGTTATCGCGCACGTCCACGGCCCACGTCCACCTTTGGTTCTTCCCCTTCAACTTCAGTCTTCAATTCCCTCTACCAAACGAATTGAAATGGGCCTTCTCCGCTTTTTGCAAGTCATTCTTCGGCTTTCTGTTCCAGCCATTTGCCCCACCAAGATAAGAAAATGCATTATAATAAGAGCATCCACATTAGTCTATACATATATATATATATGCAAAGTTACATTGACTTATGCATATCCATATATTTAGCTAATTATGAACAGTTCTTATATAAATTTAGACAGCTACTATTCACTTTTCAAATATTATTTTACTAATTATTTCTCTCTCCTCCCACTCTCTCTCATAATACTTTCTTCTTCTATCTCTCTCAACAACACAATAAACATTTATCTACATATTCATTTTATTATTATAATATATTATATATTTTTTATTATTATATTTGTATTATTAATGCCAAATGTATGTAGTGGATGCTAATTATAAAATATATATAAAAATTTGATTTTAGAAAAAAATTAATAATAATAATAATATAATATTTTTTTATTATTATGTCTCAAATATACATAAATTAATGTGAAAATTTTACTTAAATGATAAAATAGATATTTAAAAGAGGTAATTTTATATATGTATATGTATAGACCAATACTAATGCTTAATAAGAGATTAGGGTTTGAGAGATGGAGAAGACTCTATTTTGTTCCAGCCGTTTCTGACCATGCCAAGGATTGACCTTTTGTTTTTTGACCTTGCCCCTCCTTTCTGGTTCTGCTTTTTATTTTTTATTTTTAAATAAGAAGCTAACGAGACAATGGCACCTATCACTACAACGTCAACACGGTTAGTGTGAGTTTTTTATGCATAAATTTAGCATTTTTCAAGTTGAAATATGAATTTTTTCGAGATTGTTTTGTGTAATTCTTTTATGGATGAAGTAGTACTCACACGAAAAAACTTATGTGTTGATGTTGTAAAAATCGTAAAACTGGTCGAAAGGAGAGAAAGAGTCATTTCCGGCCCACTAGGTTGACTGGGCCTTGATCGGTATTATTTGGAACCCCTGACAATGTTCTGGTACGACTGTACGGTGGCGATGCTTACGTCCATGGTGGTGAATGAGAAATAAGTGCAGAGAAAGTAAAGAGAGATGAACACCAAGATTTACGTGGTTCGGCACTAGGCCTACATCCACGGGGGTTTGAGAAGGGGAGTCTCCACTATAATATATTTGTTTACAGCCACTCATGGTCCCTCATATCTCACTGTACAAAGAAAATTGGAGTTCTTCCTGTTGGAGACGCTATCTTTCTCAAGAGGTTGCTGAAGATGATGAAGAAGAAGGATCTGATCGAGAGAGAGTTCTTTTGTCATTTGGTAGAAGTCTTTTTATACATCTCCTTGTTGCGTGTGCAAGTCTGTAGTAATGGGACCTGATCCCTTTACGTGTGTCAGCTTCCTTTATTTTCCTACTTTCCCTCTGACCCATTTGACACTTGCATGCTCTCATGTCCTTTCTTATCTCTTTCTTATTTGTCTTCTCATCCCTAGTGGTGGCCTGGTGGGCTGGGCTTAACTATGGGCTATGGTATTTTGTCCCTTCACAGAAGCCCGTGATTCTTAACGGCAACTTGTTCTAACAAAAAGTCATTGAGAATCTTTAAAATAAAATATGCAACATAGGTCGTTAGTAAGAAAATAAATTTCAAAAATGTGTTCTCCATTTCGCTTGTTTTAAGCGATAAATGCCTCTAGGGGCGAATTTAGGCAGGAGGAACACTCGACCGTGTATGACGCGAGCGCAGAGCTCAAATGTGGCAAGAGGCTGGCTTGACCGCATATGATGTAAGTGCGGAGCTCGGATGTGGCGGGAGGCTGGTTCAACCGCATATGGTGCGAGTGCGGAGTGTGGAGCTCGAATGTGGCGGGAGGCTGGCTCTACCACGTATGTTGCGAAGCTTGGATGTTGAGGGAGGCTGGCTCAACCGCGTATGCTGTGAGCATGGAGTTTGGATTTGGTGGGAGGCTGGCTCTATCGCGTATGGTACGAGCGCAAAGCTTGGATGTGGCGGGAGGCTGGCTCGACCGCGTATGCTGCGAGCGCAGAGCTCAGATGTTTGTTGTTATTGCTGGAGTTTTGTGTGAAGTAACCCACACAAAGCAGTCAGAGGGCCCGTCGACCCCCTGGGTCCACTTTAGGCGGTTGCTAAGCCCATTAGCTCGTTCCCGAAGGTAACATGCTCTAGGTGGTTATGGAGCTTGGAGGCCCATTAACTTTGAAGGCTCATTCCCATAGGTAACTCGCTGGCAGCAGTCATACATTGTGGCCAAACAAGGGACTAGGCTTGTACCTCGCGAAGGTCAGCAAGTCTAATCAAGGAACTGACTTGTGTTCTGACTGGTTGTTGTTTAAGATAGAGCTCGAGGGCTCTGATCCTTAGTCAATGCATCGCGGACAGCAACTTAGTACCAAGGTCGGTAAGTCAATAGGCTTGTGTTTCAACTATCTGTTATTTAGGTAGAGCTCAAGGCTCTGGTCTTTAGCCAATGCGTCGTGGCCAGTCAAGGGACTAGACTTGTACCTCGCGAAGGTCGGCAAGTCCAACCAAGGGATTGATTGTTGTTTAAGGTAGAGCCCGAGGGCTCTGATCCTTAATCAATGCATCGCAGGCAGCAACCTGGCACGAAAGTCAACAAATCAAGGGACTTGTGTTTCGACTGGTTGTTATTTGGGCAGAGCTCAGGGCTCTGTTCCTTTAGCCAATGCGTCATGGCCAGTCAAAGGACTGGACTTAGATCCTGCGAAGGTCAATAAGTCTAGCCAAGGGACTGGCTTGTGTTCTGAATGGTTGTTGTTTAAGGCAGAGCTCGAGGGCTCTGATCTTTAGCCAATGCATCACAGGCAGCAACCTGGAATGAAGGTAGGTAAGTCAAGGGACTTATATTTCGACTGATTGTTATTCAGACAGAGCTCAAGGCTTTGGTTCTTAGTCAATGCATCGTGGCCAACCAAGAAATTGAGCTTATTGACGGAGATGCTTGTCCGTGTTGAGAAGACTGGCATTAGTGCCCGTCGATTTGTTCCGATAAAGCCCTATTGGGACTCCCAAGCCCGATGGCCCATATTGCTGGAGTTTGTCGTTCTGAGCCAAATGAAATAAATTTATTAGTAGAAATTTTTTTTTACATAAGTTGAGAGAGATAAACTAGGAGTTTTTGTCAGTTGGGGGAGTCCGTGCTTGCCTGCTGGAAGAGTCCACCGAGTGAGCCCTCTAGGGAGAGCTTTCTGGTGGAGCTCTCTGGGAGAACCCTGAGCAAAGGAGCAGCGCAGCAGAGCAGAGCAACGCAGTAGAGCAATAAAGCAGAGCAGCGCAGCAAATCAGAGGAGAAAAGCAGACCAGCAGAGCCTTCTAAGAGAGCCCTCTAGGGAAAGCCCGCTAGGGGAGCCCTCTAGGGAGAGCCCTTTAGGGGGAGCTCTCTGGTGGAGTCCTCTAAGAGAGCCTTTTAAGGAAAGCCCGTTGGGAGAGCCCTCTAGGGAGAGCTCTCTGGTGGAGCCCTCTGGGAGAGCCCGTTGAGGGAGCCCTCTAGGGAGAGCCCTCTGGGAGAGCCCGTTGAGGGAGCCCTCTAGGGAGAGCTCTCTGGGAGAGTCCGCTGGGAGAGCCACAGGGAGAGCCCTTTGGGGGAGCCCATAGGGAGGGCTTTCCTTAGTGGAGCCCTCTAGGAGAGCCATCTAGGGGAGCCCACAAGGCGGGCTCTCCCTAGTGAAGCCCTCTGGGAATGTCCTTTAGAGAGAGCCCTCTGATGGAGCTCTTTAGGAGAGTTCAATGGGGGAGCTCTCTAGGGAAGCCTTCTGGGAGAGCCTTCTGGGAGAGTAGTGTGCGTGCCATGCATGGCTTATACGTGCGTGGCACTGAACATCGGATGTGCAGTACTTGCCCACTAGTGCACATGTCCTGTGCACAAACTACACCCCCCGAGTTGGGAAGGTGAGCGGCCTGGTTACTTTGAGCTGCAAGTGCCATTTGTAGGCACTTAAGGGTACAGTATCACCCACTACATGGGCGAGGAAGAGTTTACTCACTTAAATTTTGCGATGGCGTCATTAATAAAAATAAGGGCAGGAGAACTGGGAGTACTTATCCGAAGGAAGCTTCATTCATCATTTAGAATTTATTCAGTGCACCGGAAAATCATTTTTCTCCCACCTCCGGCTTACAAAGTGAAACGAATCCCACAGACGACGCCACTATTGATGCTGTAAAAATCGCATAACAATCCGGAAGGAGAGAAATAGTCATTCCCAGCCCACTGAGTTGACTAAGCCTTGATCAATATTGTTTGGAACCCCCTACAATGTTCTAATGCGGCTGTACGGTGGTGATGCGTACGTCCATGGTAGTGAATGAGAAATAAGTGCAGAGAAAGTAAAGAGAGATGAACACTAAGATTTACGTTTTTTGGCACTAGGCCTACGTTCAAGGGGGTTTGGGGATGGGAGTCTCCACTATAATATATTTGTTTACAGCCACTCATGATCCCTCATATCTCACTGTACAAAGAAAGTTTGAGCTCTTCCTGTTGAAGACCCTATCTTCCTCAAGAGGTTGTTGAAGATGAAGAAGAAGAAGATTTGTGAGAGAGAGAGAGAGAG
>QEOT01002418.1:164267-187828 GCA_003123785.1 Pterocarya stenoptera | reverse complement strand
TCCTGTCCATTTTGATTGTTTTCATGATTTAACAATTTCTCTTGATGATATACATGTTTTAAAAGCTTTAACTCTTAATATTTTAACTTTTGGTTATTACATGGAAGAAGGTAGTAACCCTCTTGCCATCGTCTACCGAACTTATTACCGTCTTTTAAAAACTAATTTAAATCTTAAAATTATTCTAAAAACTTCAGGAAATAAAACTCTACTAATCCAGAGTTCAACTCCTGATGCGAATGTTCAAGTTCCAAAAACGATTTATTGGAAAGATATTTCTCTTCCCAATGAATGGACTTTGGAACATAAAGTTCCTCCTACCAAAGCTTTTGCTGATGAGCTTAATCTTGATTATATTCAGGAATATTTAGATGGTACTATTAAAATTAGTTTTGATCAACTTACGGTTCCCAATATGAGAAGAAATTCTTTTGCGGGATCTTGGTCCTCTTTTGTTGGTTCTGTTTCAGAAAATCCAGTAAGACGAGACAAAAATCTCAAATAATTTCTAGAAGATTCTGTTAAAACAGCCCAACCAGTTAACCTTGATTTAAAATTGAAAGGTCTTTTCACGACCTCTCAAGTTACCTCTGCTTATTAAACAACCAAGGATGGTGAAACATCCAAGGATAAATCCATAAAGGAAGAAGCTGATAAAGAAGAAGAAGATGCTTCATCTTTATCTCCCATAGCTTCTGATATGGTTGCACCTGTTCATCACAGTTAACTCACTGTGATAAATAGAGTTTTTGAATTTGATTCAATTGCTTTAGTCGAAAAATATAGTTCTGTTGAAAATCATGATAAGAGAAAATCTTATCATGTTACTTTTTCTGCTTCAGAAAAATTGCGTGTTAAAAGAAAATGGAAAGAAAAGATGAATGACCTTTAGAGGCATATACTTTTCTTTGATTTTGTTGAAAATTATTATGTTCCTAAAAATACTTTAAATATTGTTAAAACTAATTTTGTCAAGGAAAAAGGCAAGGTTGTGGTAAAATCTAGCCGCCCTTCTTTGGAGACACTACTTATTTCCCATAAAGGATTTGATGTCACTGCTTCTCCTTTAAAAATACCCATTACAGAGCTCAAAGAAACAACTGTTTTGGTTGAAACAAAAAAGATTATCCAAAAAAATAATTTTGTTAATCTTACTCTTCAAACCATTAGGCATCAACTTGACCGAAATGAAGAAAAAATAGAAAATCCAATTTCTACTTCTTCTTCAAAATCTGTTTTACAAAAAATTGAAAACCTTTGAGTATTTTACCAGAGGCTCGGCCAAAAATAGATTTTCAAAACAAACAGGCTAAAACCCTTGATAAAATTAATTAAATGCTTGCTGATATTAAAAAAGAATAACCTCCTACCAGTGCTTTAACTATCAATGAACAAGAAGTTGTTCTTGTTGAAACCACAGATGAATCATTTAATAGTGATTCTTCTACTGTTAAAAATATCAATTTACTTGAAAAGAATTTCCAATATGATGATTTAAAACCTAAAATAGCCAAGTTTTCTTCAAAATGACCTAAACTAATGAGTCTGGCGAAGAACTGGTATTCAAGGCCAACTCCTCCTAATTTACAATTTGAAGAAAAGATTTTTCAATCTCAATCTTCTTATTTTGCTGACAAAACTTACGAATGGAATATTGATGGGTTTTCTGAACAAGAAATCCTCAATACCATAAGTAAAATGTCTCCTGTTTCAAATGTTTATATTAACAATAATATCAGACAGCCTGATATTGTTATTATTTTAACCACTGGTTTTACTGGCAGGATTCGAAATTAATGGGATAAACATATCACTGTCGAAGCCCGGGAAACCATCTAACTTGCTATCAAGCGTGATGATGAAGGGTTACCCATTTTAAATGATGTTGGAATGGCATCCGAAGATGGTGTCAATACTTTGATCTATACTATTATTAAGCATTTTGTTGGAACTCCTAATATTACTAACCGCATTTTTGATTATCTGAATAATTTAAGATGTCGTCAGATGTCTGATTATAGATGGTATCAAGATGTTTTTATGTCCAGAGTAATGTTTAGGGACGACAGTCATATGCTTTACTGAAAAAAAAGGTTCATTGATGGTTTACCCTATTTATTTGTTCATAAAGTAAATGATGAACTTACTGATATATTATGATTTCTTAATTATGACAATTTCACATATGGTGATATTTTCAATACAATTAAGAAACTTGGTATTAGTATGTGTAATGATTAAAGAATGTTTCGTCAACAATTGAAGAATAATAAGAAAGCCAAATATGAAATTGATGATTTTAATAAACGTTTGATTCATGATGTTTGTTCTAATCTTCTGAATGCCTTATGGTATAGGAACAAACATGTTGTTTCTTTACTCTATGATAAAGATTTATATGAAAAATATATTCCAACTAAAGCTTGACCTATTCAAATGAATAGTGAGACTTTGAAATTTTGCAAAAAAGAAATCATTGATTTACTTGATAAAAATATTATTAGGCACAGTAAATCCCCATGGTCTTGTACAGCCTTTTATGTCCAGAAAAATGCTAAAATTGAGAGAGGGACCCCTCGCTTAGTAATTAACTATAAACCATTGAACAAAGTCTTAGAGTGGATTAGGTATCATATTCCCAATAAAAAAGACTTGATTCATAAGCTTTGTGGTGTTATTATCTTGGGTGAAGCAGGCTCATTTTTAATGAGTTTAAATCAAAATTGATTTATCACAGTGCTTATATCTCAGAATGGATCACTGAGGAAAGCTGGGGTACCCATCCCTTTACTTGCAAAAGACTCACTGATTCTGAAATAGTTTACAACTATTATGACTATGTTGATGCCTGGTTCAAATTTATGTTATTTCAAAAACTAGACATATCTCACTCTTGGTTCCTTAATTTTGAGAAAAAATTTAAAGAGAAACTCTCTCTCTGGTTTTTAAAGTGATGGGATCAATTTGGACCCATTCCTGAGATTTATCCAAAAATGCTTCAAAGAGCTTACAAATATTTTGCCAATGCTATTTGCCCAAAATTGGACTGACATACTACCAAATTCTCTTATGATCTACATTTCTGTAAATGGTTTAAAATCCCTTGGATCATGAAATGGACCTATGAAAAGAATGGTGATTTACTTTATCGGTTCTGTTTTGTTAAATGGGGGGACAGGTATCCCCACACCCAAGATATTATTGATGCAGTAATCAGAGAATTTTCCCAATCTGCTTCAGATTTACATAGTAAGGAGGAATTCCCTACTATTGCTCATGATTCAATACTTGGATATCCACTGATCCAGGCCCCTACTACCAATATTTCAACGAAAGAGAAAGCTTCTTAGGTAAAATCTGGAAAATCCTCAGGGCGGTTTGGATTGAGAGGAGAGTTGAGATGAATTGAGATAGTTTGTGAATAGTAGAATAAGATATTTTATGAATATTATTTTTAATAGTATTATTATTTTAATATTTGAAAAAGTTGAATTATTTATTATATTTTGTTTGGAAATTTGGGAAGATTATTTTGAGATTTGAAAAAGTTGATTTTTTTTTTTTTTTATTTTAGTGTGAGAATTTGGGAAGATTCTTTTGGGATTTAAAATAAATATTATAATATTTTGTGTAGAAATTTAGAAAAGTTGTAATGATGAAAATGAGATGATGAAGTCTAAAAAGAAGAATGTTCTTGATGGACTTAATAAAAAGGATTTAATTTACCTACTTAAAAAGTCTTTGAAAAAAGATAATTCTGACGAATTTGATAAGTTAAAAGCATCTTCAGAGGCTTCAATTGCTGATCCATACAACAACATATTCGAACATGATTCAGAAGATACCCCAAGACTATCTGATAATGAATGATCCACAGACACAAAGCGATAAAAGGAAGACTACCGTCTCAAAAGACTGATTGGTCTTCCCACAAATCATGCTGAGAAAGCCGTCAATGACAAAATGATTCTACTTTCATGTGAATGAATAGTAAAAGTCATTATTCACTGTTCACTCATGGACTACTTTCCACTGTATTACTTTACTTTTACTGTATTGTTTTAATCATTGTAGACAGTGCTCCCTTCATCTATAAAAGGGAGGCCTGGCCTCAGAAAGAGACATCACTTAGTTTTCGAAAATAAATCCTTCCTAGGTATTCTCTCCTTTAACCATCTCCTTCCTCATTCACCTTCATTCTCTTCTTCTTCTTCCATCTCTACTCTTCCACTTGTTATTCTAATACTTCCTTGTTTCAATTGTAATTTGATTAAACTAGTATCTTGTTTATATTAATTTGAATACAAGTTGATATTTTCCCATCTTATTTATCTTCTGCATTTTCATGCATATGGTCGATTCATCCGCCTGTTTTTATTCTGCATAGACATTCATACATATGGTCGGTTTAACCGCTTGTTATTAATTGCTCATATTACTGCTGCTTCTACTAATTGCTCATATTACTGCTGCTTCTGCTCTTTGATCTTCTGCTTCTTTTCCTTTCTTGGGCTCTTAGAAACAAAATCTTCTTCATCTAACATTAATGAGTTTAGTTCTAGTGATTCAGAGTATCACTCAGAAACTGAACCTTCTGATTCTCCTAATATTAAGCTTGGCTGTAACGATTCTTGTTACAAATCTTTGAGTAAAACAATTAATGTTTTAACCAAAGCTGAAGAATAAGAAAATCTTTTATTAACCTTAATTTTTCAAATTACTAATACTGAGCTTAAAGAATAATATCTTCTCAAGCTTAAGAAAACTATGGTTCACCAAGAACCAGAGCCTTTTAAACAAATGATTAATTTTTAAGATATTTTGGAAAGATTTCAAAAGAAAAAATCCAAACATATTTCTACAAATGATTTACAACACAAAATTAATGTTATTAAAAAAGAAATTATTGAACTCAAATCTAAAATCAATAATCTCAAAACTGAAAATGATATTTTAAAACAAGAATTAATAAAACATATTATTATATTTAAAATTGTCTACAAATTATAAATGCGTCATTAGGCTATCATGCACATCGTTCTATACCATGAGGTCCATGAGTATTATGCTGGGAACATGTGTGTATATAGATATATATATAAATATATATATATTTATAGAGTGTGCTACTCTGCCGCCTGTAGGTGCCTACTCTTTGTACCGTCTAGTGTAAATTATATTTATTTTTTATTTTTTATTTCAAATATTTTTTAAACATGTTTAAACATTTAAAAAAAATACAAATACACTAATAGTCACTTCCTTAACCATTAAGGAAAAAAATTAAATATATGAACTGTTAAAATAAGGGGACAAATTGAGGAGGCATAGTAGCATTATTCATATTTATACTATACATTTGGTTTCTAATTATAAAAAATACATTATAAATGCAATTTAATTTCATATTCTTTCAATTCATAACAAATATTTTTTTTATTTAACTTGATAATTGATCGTATTAAAATTTTTAATTCAAATAAAATAAGAAATCCTAATGTATATTTTTGTTCGTTTATTTTTCATTAAGTAAAATACTGATTAATTGATTGAAAAAACTTAAGAGGGAATATGCAAACGATTTAAAGATTTTAAAAAAGATACTTAAAAATGAATGAATTTTAGATTTCATAAAAGAAATATATATAAACGCATATAGATATATAAACTCAATTTACCAACCAAATTTTGAGTTTTTTTTTTTAAACTCATATCTTCAAGTTTTTAAATTTTTGGAGGCATACTTTTTGACTTTTAATATGTATTCTCATTTTTATATTTTCAAGACAAAATCTATGGACTTCTAAAAAATAAATAGAAATTGTTTTTTCTTACTTCTAACAAGACTCAATAATTTTAGATGGGTTATAAGAAGATTTTCATATGTTTGAAAGATTTTAAAAAGTTTTAAAATATTTTGGGATCGATATTATTTTTTTTCAAATTTTATTTGAATTCGAATGCTATTTTTTTTGGGAGGCTAGTGGGAGCCACGGCTCCCCTCTAGCAGTGGCGGATGGCATCCCCCAAATTTTTTTTTTATAATTGAAAATCTATCTTTCTTTTTTTTTTTTAATTTTTTTTTATCAAAAATCAATGTACATGGAAATTGACCTCCCAACAAAATTATAACCCTTACACACTCTCGAGAAGTTTCTAAAATCTGTATATGAATATAAATGTGTCTATTTATTAGTTTTCTTTTATATGACCCAAAATTTTATTTAATTTTTAGATATCATATATTTAGTATTTATTAAGATCTGGTCCCTTCAAAATTAATTTCTTTGCCCCCAATAATTCTTTCAATTTGATGGATAAATTTAAAAAAAAAAAAATTAAAACTAAATTCATGATAATATTAAACTTATTAATATGGACTCCAAAATTCTTGACTATATGATATTAAGTTCCGAAATATGGACCTCAAAGTGAAATAAATACTAGAAGAATAATTAAGGTTGATATTTTGTATGAAAAATAGTTGAAAATATATGTTCTTTAGATTTTATTGAGCAAGAAAAATTTGTTTAAGGTTTCAATTGTAGCATTATATACTTAATATGTCACCAAAATATCCAGATTTTATATAAAACTTGTATAAACAATTTATATACTAGAATGAAAGATGAGTTTATGAAAAATTACTTATTAATTTTTATTGAGAGCAAAATTCCTAAAACATCATTATAAAATATGAATATTATTTCATGAAAGTCAATCATAAGAAATATAAAGAAATGTTAAGTTAAACATTTGGTTAGCCATTGTCCTTTAGGTTAGCTCGGTTTGGATTGAGAGAGACTCTCATCTTATAATTACAACTTTTATAATTTCTAATATAAAATATAATAAATAATTTGATTTTTTAAAATTTTAAAATAATAATAATATTAAAAAATAATATTTTATTTAACTTTCTATTTTTATCTTAATTCATTTTATCTTAACTCAGTATCCGATCCTATCCAATGCTGTTGACTGCTGTTGGAAGAAGGAAAGTTGGGAAGAAATGCTTAAACAAGATGAAAAATGATAGAAAAACGTTCATATGATCTTTAGGAAATAGAAAGGATTCAAGGGTGCTAATCACTCGTGTGGATATCATAAAAAATTTAGACTAATCAACTATTGCATGAATCTGTGTGAAAGCTCCAGGACAGGTCATGTACTTAATATTTTAATTGTTAGATTAAAATTGTTTAGGTTGTACGGACTCTTCATATTTCTACCTTCACTAAAAAGTCATTTTTCCATAAATATTATATATGTATATTTACTCAATCAAATTACGTTATTTACTCAAAATTAATTGTTAAACCTGGATGCACACGACAAGCTGGGAAAATAATTCCTACGCAATTGCCAAAACCCAACCCCAATTGGCCATTACACATGATTACCATGGAAGTTAATCAACGGAACATGTGTAAAATTATTCAACGAAAGCAGGTTTTTTTTTTTTTTTTTTTTTTTTTGCGCATTCAACGAAAGCAGGTACACCGACAGTTCCTATTCTTTCTCTCTTCCTATTTATTATTTTTTGGCATCACGCCGAAAAGTCTCATTTGAGAACACCAACTTTATTTTGAAATAAAAACTACCATTTCTTATTTTACATATATACAATATATATCATGTTATAAATTCCTCCACAAGATACGCAAACTTTTGCACCCATTTCCTATGTTGCAGAAATTATGATAACTTTTTCAGTTACAAACGTGTTTCTCTGTTTCTCTGTTTTTAGTTACTTATACAAAAAGAAATGCTATATATACAGCAATGTTACACAAAAATAAACACAAGTTTCATGGGATATATTGTTAGATATACTTTACAATAAAAATAATTTTACAATACTACATCAAGTTACATCACTTTATGAGTTCCCATTTGTATAATCCTTCTTAATCTATTTCATTTATATAAGAATAATGAAAGGTGTTGACGTCATGTTTCGTGGACCTGGGCGACTCTATGCAGGTAGTGCCAGGATGTGAATTATTTGAAACCCCCGGCAGTATTCCAGTGCATCTATACAGTGGTGGTTCGTACACTCATGACGGTGAATGAAAAATAAGTGCAGGAAAAGTAAAAAGAGATGGATACCAAGATTTACGTGGTTCGGCAATATGCCTACGTCCACGAGATTTTGGGGAGGGATGCCTCCAGTATAATATATCTGTTTACAATCACTCATGAATCCTCATATCTCACTGTACATAGGAGGTTGGAGCTATTCCTCAATATATTTCCATCGATTCCCTATTGATTTGAGTTTATCCATCCGTCTTCAATCCCCCTTTTATGTTGTCTGGGGTTCTCCTTTTATACGTTTGTCTGACCCTTTATTGTGGATGCCAGCCTGCCATGAGGCGGTAGATCTTCCTTGCGTGAATCTCTTTGCTTTCTTCTCCTGACCCTCTGTCATTTTACAGCTCTCATATCTCTTTTGTCTCCCTCTTGTATCCCTCTGACATTTACAGTCCTCCTATCCCTTTTGTCCCCTTCTTATCTCTTCTTTGTCTCCCTTTTTGTCCCTAGTGATGGCTTGGTGGACTGGGCCCAATTTATGGGTTATGTGCATTTTTCTCCTTCACAGAACCCCGTTAATTTTTAGCACCATTTTGAGGGCGAAAATTATAAAGAAAATTTATTGTGTTCTTGTTTCCTTAGTTTTTCTTTTCGCTCCTATTTCCTTAGCTTTTCTTTCTGTTCATATTTCCTCAGTTTTTCTTTTCGTTCATATTTCTGAGAGTCTAGTGACTCGGTTTTTCTTTTCGCTCCTATTTCCTTAACTTTTCTTTCTGTTCCTATTTTCTCAATTTTTGTTTCTGCTCTTATTTCAGAGAGTCTAGTGACTCAGTTTTTCTTTCTACTCCTATTTCTTCAGCTTTGGTTTCTGCTCCTATTTCCTCAGCTTTGGTTTTCGCTCCTATTTTCGAGAGTCTAGTGACTCGGTTTTTCTTTTCGCTCCTATTTCCTCAGCTTCTTTCTGCTCCTATTTCTTCAGTTTTTCTTTTCGTTCATATTTTTGAGAGTCTAGTGACTCTGTTTTTTTTTCGCTCCTATTCCTCAACTTTCTTTCTACTCCTATTTCCTTAGTTTTTGTTTCTGCTCCTATTTCCTTAGCTTTTATTTTCGCTCCTATTTTCTCAGTTTTTGTTTCCGATCCTATTTCCTTAACCTTTGTTTCTGCTTCTATTTCCTCATTATTAAGTTGGGCCCAATAATGCTTCTCAAGCGCGAAGCTCGAATGGAGTGGGAGATGGACTCGACCGCGTAAAATGCGAGTGTGGAGCTCGCCAGAGTCTAATGACTCAGTTTTGTTGATGGAGATTCTGCTTGATGGAGATTCCTTTTGAGGGGCTGCTGGTGATGCTCTGGCAGATACAGACGGGGTCGGCGAGCCACATGGTGGGCGTTGGCCCCCTCCCCAACCGAGTAGCTGCTGGGCCACGGCGTGGTGCCCGTGCTCAACCATAAACGATGCGTTGGTAAGGGAGCAGTGCCCTCGGGTTCTGCTAACTTATAAGGACCAATCCACGAAGAATAAAACACAGGAACCGAGCCATGAGCTCTAACCTGCTAACAGCTATTCTCAACGCAGTTTAAATGAGCTGCCGAGTTTAGTGCAATGGTGCAGAACCGGATGCGTTGGTGAGGGAGCAAGGCTCTCGAGCTCTACCAACCTATAAGAGCCAATCCACAAAGTATAAAGCACAGGAACCAAGCAATAAACTCTGGCTTGCTAACAGCTATTCTCAACGTAGTCTAAATGACATGCCAAGTTTCATTCAATAGTGCAGAACCGAATGCATTGGTGAGGGAGCAAGGCCCTCTAGCTCTGCCAACCTATAAGGGCCAATCCACGAAGTATAAAACACATGAATCGATCCATTAGCTCTAACTTACTAACAGCTATTCTCAACACAGTCTAAATGACATGTCGAGCTTCGTGTAAGGGTGTAGAACACTATGCATTGGCAGTGATAGAATCTCCATCAAACAGAATCTCCATCAACAAAACTGTGCCACTAGACTTTAGCAAACTCCACACTCGCACTCTACGCGGTTGGGTCCATCTCCCGCCCCATTCGAGCTCCGCGCCCAAGAAGCATTATTAGGCCTAGCTCAAGAATGAGGAAATAAGAGGATAAACAAAAGCTAAGGAAATAGGAGCGGAAACAAAAACTAAGGAAATAGGAACAAAAACAAAAGCTGAGGAAATAGGAGCTGAAACAAAAGCTAAGGAAATATGAGCAAAAACAAAAGCTGAGGAAATAGGAGCGGAAACAAAAGTTAAGGAAATATGAGCGGAAACAACAAAAATGAGGAAATAGGAGCAGAAACAAAAGTTGAGGAAATATGAGCGGAAACAAAAGTTAAGGAAATAGGAGCGGAAATAAAAAACTGAGGAAAAAGGAGCAAAAACAAAAGCTAAGGAAATAGGAGCGAAAACAAAAGCTGAGGAAATAGGAGCGAAAACAAAAGCTAAGGAAATAGGAGCAGAAAGAAAACCTAAGAAAATAGGAGCGGTTGAGGAAATAGGAACACAATAAAACCGAGTCACTGGACTCTCACGAGCACCACGCTCACGCTTTATGCAGTTGAGTCCATCTCCCGCACCATTCAAACTCCACGCTCGCCCTTGACGTAGTCGAGTCCATCTCCCGCACCATTTGAGCTTCGCGCTCGCCCTTTACGCGATCGAGTCCATCTCCAACCACATTCGAGCTCCGCACTCACGCTTTAGGCGGTCGAGTCCATCTTTCGCCACATTCGAGCTCCGCACTCGCGCTTGACGTGGTCAAGTCCATCTCCCGCCACATTCGAGCTTTGCACTCGCATTTCACGAGGTCGAGTCCATCTCCCGCTCGCAGCATACGCGTACTCATTAACGCTGGATATCAATTCGAAAACCCGTTCACCTTCAACGTGCCCACCCAAGACAGAAATTCTCATAAAGAAAAAACTTTTATAATTTTCAGCCCACAAGTGTGTTAAAAATTAACGGACTTATGTGAAGGGGAAAAATGCCCATAGCTCATAAATTGAGCCCAGCCCACCAAGACATCACTAAGTGATAAAAGGGGACAAGAAAAGGGACATGAGGGAGACAAGAGGGATATAAGGGTTGTAAGTGTCAAATGGAGACAAAAGGGATATGAGGGCTGTAAAATGGCAGATGGTTAGGAGAAGAAAGCAAAGAGACTCACGCAAGGGAGATCTGTCACCTCATGGCAGGCTGGCATCCACAATAAAGGGTCAGACAAACATATAAAAGGAGAGCCCCAGACAACATAAAATGAGAGGATTGAAGACGGACGGATGAACTCAGATCAATAGGGAATCGATGGAAATATTTTGAGGAAGAGCTCCAACCTTCTCTATACAATGAGATATGAAGATCTATGAGTGATTATAAATAGATATATTATACTAGAGGCTTTCCTCCCCAAATCCCTGTGGATGCATATTGTCGAAACAAGTAAATCTTGGTGTCCATCTCTTTTTACTTTCCCTACACTTATTTTCTATTCATCGCCATGGGCGTACGAACCGCCACCGTTCAGTAGTACCGGAACACTGTCGGAAGCTCCAAATAATTCACATCGTGGCACTGTCGGTGTAGAGTCGCCCAAGCCAGCGAAACATGACGTCAATAAAAGGGTTACTACCCTACTATTATCCATCTACTACTCTTTTGTATTTGATTTTCTTTTTAATTTTTAATTTTACTTAATGATTAAGAAAGTGAGTATTATTAAAATTATATATATATTTTAAATTTTTCTTAATGATTAAAGATGTTAAGAAAATACTTAAAAAATGATAAAAAAAAAAACTTTGAAATGTATTTAACTAGTAGATGAGTAATATTAAGGTAGTAATCTATCACTACCTTTTATATAAACATGTGATCGATTGCACGGAAAGTGGAGATTTTGCCGTTGTTCAATGAGGAGAGAGACTGGAAAGAGTAAGCCCATTTACTGAAGCATTTGTAACAGGGAAAGGATCAGTCTGCTAAACGAGTCTATTTATTCAGGGCCGCCTCTCAGTTAGGCGATTGCCTGAAGGCCTACAGTGGTGCAAAGTCCAAAAAATACTATAAAGATATTTACTGAAAAAAAGTTATAAAACGATTTAAATTATCTAGACTAAATAAAAAGACGTTAACATTTGTTTTCTAGAAAATCCCTTATTGTTTGTTGTCTTCTTCTTCAAGACTTCAACCGAGGCTATATAGCTTTCAAAATTCACATGGCCCATGGGCCTCCTATTCCAGCCTTCCAGGACTTCTTTTCAAACTTTATTTCTTCCACTTTCAAATTCCTCTAATGTATAATTTATTTTTTTATTTTAGATATTAATATTAAGATATTTTACTTTATTATGCAGATCCACAATTTTATATAAAAATAAAGGTCATTTGTTATATAAAAGTGAACTTCATTAATTTGCTAAATCAAGCTCTCTTGTTTTTATGTTAATATTTATTTTATTTTAAAATATTCATAACCATAGTAAAATTTTATACAATAGATATTATTCATTTTTACTAAAAAATATGTCTAATAGAAAACATATAGATATGAGAGTTTAAGAAAATTATAATGGTTATATGAGAGTCTGATAGATAACCTAGCTCTCAAGTCTCAAGTCAAGTTCTTTGTGAGACATGGGTATATGGTTACCGACATAATGAGTAATAATTAAAGTGACCGGTTGATATAATTAACATAATTCGGACTATATACTATAAGATTAAATTTTGGATTAGTGTGGTGTCCTCAACTATACAAACAACTGAAAAAAATTAGAAATGATAGATACATAAACTAATTTTACAATTATATTTTAAATGAATAGTATTTAGGTAAAATTTAAAATTTAAATCAGATGAATTTTTTTGGAAAATAGTGATTTTGATAAGACGATGCTATCAAATTGGTGGTTGATTATAAAATATACTGCAAAGGAACTATATTTTAAAAAATAGTCGTGTTATGTTAAGTGACATCTCAACACGGCCGGCCTTAGACCAAGGTTGTTTAATTTGGACACGCGAGTATAGCTTTAAGTCATGGTTTGAGGGCTGTACTAAGAGCATTTATATTCGGTTTCCTAAATTTTAGCTAAAAAGAATACTTTCTATAATTTTATTTTAAATTTTACTTATCTTCAAAAAATCTTCTACATCATATTTCCTATCATTTCTCTATTCTATTGAGATAATATTTCTCTATTATTTCTTTATTACTTTTTTCTCTCACTTTCATTTACAAATTTAACTACTCAATATTTTTTCTTATATTTTGAATTATTACTCTAGTGAATATTTTAGATAAAAATTTAATTTTTTTAATATATTTTTTTTTTATATTTTCGTAATTATTTAAATTATTTTTAAAATTATTATTCAAAACTATAATAAATATGAGTATGAAAGAAATTATAGATGATTGGAAGAAGAATTAATTTAATTGAAATGAATAAAATATTGATAAAAGTGATTTAGGGAATGAATAGTAGTTTCTTATATTTGAAAAACCATTGTTCATTCCCTAAACTTTTTTCCTAAAATAGGGATCCGAATGAAAGGAAGTTTTGAGAGCATTCCCTAAACTTTTCCTCAAATTATAAAAAAAAAGAGGTTATAGGACACCGAATGGGAGTGTTCTTAGCCCACTCGGCATAATCATATACAACACCAACTACTCTACAATTTATCTATATTTTATATTAATTTTTTTTTTCTTTTTCACTTTAATTCAAAATTATTGTCCTAGAAATAGTTTAAAATATATGAAAATAATAATTATTTAATAGTTAGGCTGCGTTTGGATGTTGAGCTGAGTTTAGTTCTTTATGAATAATAGTGCGTTGAGTAGTTGATGAAGTTATGTAGAGCCCATCTAAATTGAGTTTAAATGTTAAGATGAGTTTAATACTTTTTATAGGAAATTGAAAAAGGTTGTGGGTCCTATTTATAAAGATGTGTTAAGTTGAAAAAGGTTGTGAGTCTCATGTGTAAGGAGGTTTTGAGTTGAGTAATTTGAGAGTTGGGTATTTAGATGTTAGACTCAGCTTAAAACTAGATTGAGTTCAGCCAAGTCTTACAACCAAACGCAGCCTAGTTTGGATAGTGAGAAGTGTTGAGAAGTGTTATGAATAGTTATGAGTAGAGATTGAAGTGAGTTTGTGGGTCCCATTGAAAGTGTTTTGAGTTGTTTAGATGTATGAAGTATGTTGAGTTGTTGACTTTTGGATAGATAGTTGAAAAATGTGTGGGTTCCATCAACGATTGATTTTTTTTTTAATGATGATGAAATCATGATTTTATTTATATATAATAGTGATAAATATTATAGTAATTTTATTTATATATATATAATAATGATAAATATTATAATAAATTTATTTTTTATTTATATATAATAGTGATAAATATTATAATGATTTTATTTTTTTATATATAATAATAAANATAGTTGAAAAATGTGTGGGTTCCATCAACGATTGATTTTTTTTTTAATGATGATGAAATCATGATTTTATTTATATATAATAGTGATAAATATTATAGTAATTTTATTTATATATATATAATAATGATAAATATTATAATAAATTTATTTTTTATTTATATATAATAGTGATAAATATTATAATGATTTTATTTTTTTATATATAATAATGATAAATATTATAATAATTTTATTATTATAATATTTATCATTATTATATATAATAATAAAAAATATTATAATAATTTTATTTTTTTTCATCTATATATAATATATAATAGTGACAAAGAATGAGAGAGAAATGCTTGTACGAAAGGCCTTTCATTGGGGAGCATGCATTTATGCAGATGGACAACCTCTGACAGTGCAAATAGTGCTTTGAAGAGAGATTCAGATGTTTGAAAATACTTCAAATCTATTTGGATGTAAAACTACTCCCAACCGTACAGAGTAATCTCAGAATACTTGAGATATCTCCAACACCCAAACTCAGCTGGAGAGAGGAATCTTGTATTCTCACTCTATACTTCAACTTCCTACGGAATAAAATTTCTAACAATTTTGTAGACGCAGTCACGTTACCGAATCACATATATTTTGTATCGTGTGTGATATCTCAACCCATCTTATCTAATAATTACAACTTTCTCAAATTTTCAAACAAAATACAATAAACAATTCAACTTTTTAAAATTTCAAAACAAAAATAATATTAAAAAAAAATTTTAAAAAATGTTTTATTTAATTTTTAATTTTTATCTTATTTCATCTTATCTCAATTTACTATTCAATAGGAAAAAGTTTCAGGCCGGATAGGTGCCTTTCCAATTTTTACACCAACCAATGTTGATCTACCACGTAGGAGGTGTAGGAAACTCCATTATACACCCGCATGCATGATAAAAGAAATTTCATTTCCCTCTTCTCTCAATGCTCTCCCCTCTCCCTCGCGTAGCCCATCTCCTTTCTCCTCTCCCCAGCAACCATTTCCTCTCCCCTTTTCCATTTCTTTCTCTCCCCAGCATCCCTAGAATAAGATTTGAAATATTTTGACAAAAATTATTAGAATGCTTCTTGTTAGTATAAAACTATAATAATAATAAAAAGATTTAAACAACCTTCTCTCTCTCTCTCTCTCTCATTCGAAGGTCTTGCTTCACCTTTTGTCAAATGAGTTGATTTCAGAAAATTAGACTGTCGATTTGTAGCCTAGGCAAACAGGGTGGAGCATTTTAGCTCCCATGGTATATAATAGCAAGAAAACATCAAAACATGGGCTAGATTCTCTTTGGTTTTAGCATGCTGTCTTCTACTTGCGAATAGAAAAAGAGCGCATGGGCATGGGAGCTAAAACGACAACCCAGTTCCAACTTTCAAATTTGCTTGAATGGGCTCAAAATCCTACTTCCTTCAGTTTGCGATCTCAAGCTTGAAATTCTCAAACCATCAACGGGTTTTGAAGATCTATTAAATCAGTTATTGAGGACATAGCACTTAGAGATTCTATCAATAGTGTCACCTTCCAACATCAAGAAAGAGGGAGAGAGTAGGGGTGGGAGGAGGGAGGGCGAGAAAGAGGGGAAGATGATGTGAATTTCTTTCTAATGCATGCAAGTGTAGAATGGAGTTTCCTACACCTCTTATGTGGCAGTGTGTTATTGGCGGGTGTAAAAATGGGTTAGGCACCCGACCAGCTTGTAGCTTCTCCCTATTCAATATAGTCATTATTTTTTGGGTCCGAGGAGTTTGGAGTTGCTTTTTTTTTTTTCCTTAAACAAACAATATATAGAAATGAAGAGTACCTAATACAGAGTATAAAGAAAGAGGGATCAAATCCAGTTCACGTCCACTGCTGGGAGTCATGTGTGACTAGGTCTTGGGTAATGTTACTATATCGGAGTAAGTTAGCAACCTTCGTTTTATTGCGGCGACTTTTATACCTATTGAGGCATTTTTTTCGTCACAAGAAAAGATTGCTACTGTACAGGCTTTTTATTTCCGTCGAACTTGAAAATCGCTGCAATAGATACTTTCTGCAGTGAATATTGTCGATGTAAAAGTCATATTTGGCCAATGAAATGTATTAGCGGCGAATCACAAGCGCCGTAAAACTAATAAAATTTAAACTCCGCGCATTTTCCCCATCCTCCCCCCCCCAATCCCTCTTCTCCTACGATCCCCACTCTTCATGCCTCCACGCAGCAGCCACTGCACGCCGCCGTTACCGTCCACCTCCACCGTCGCTGGCCAACCCAGCCAAGCCCCTTCCTCCCGGCTCCTCTCTCTCCCGCACCGCAGATCTCCCTTTCTCTTCTCTCTCGGATTCCCAGTGCCGCCGCGCCCGCAGCCGCCGCACCACCTCCAGCTACCGGCGTAGTTATCCCCCCAACGGTCCCCAGGCCCTCCACCGAAACTCTCCCTCTCTCTCATCGTCGATTTGCTCTCCCACTCACTGATTTTGCTCAAGCTCCTATATCCACCGTGCGCCGCCTTCCTCCACAGCGCAGCACTTCAGAAACCGAAACCCATTGTATTTCAGAATCTAGAGATTTCCAAAACAGAGGCTTGCGGTGTTGGAAATTCAGGCGGGGAGTCATGACTTGCAACAATATAATGCTTTGCCCCAGACGAGGAGCATCAGGAGGTAGACCTTAAATCTTGTTGAAAATTGATATCAATCTAAAACTCATTTAGGTATATGGTTGTTCATGTTCTTTTGTGAGTGCAGATCTCTAAATATTATTTCTCTTGATTAATTGCTTGGAATAATTCGTTCAATTTTCGCATCAAAACTCGCACTGAATTTGACCCCCCCCTTTTTTTTTCTCTGCTATAAGCACAACCTAGAGGTCCCAAACCATCATTTCTGGAAGCCTCGAGAACGTGCTGTTCTGTAATTGAATCTGATTAACACTTTTGTGACGATTAATATTGAATGAATTTGTGATTTTTTTTTTTATCATATATGTACGAAACTCTTCGTTAGTTTCTGCACTTTCTTTTAATTCATTCTAGAGCAATGTTGCTCAACCTGTAGGCATTTATGATGCCCCCAGTTGCTAAAGAGTTTAGAAATGCAACTTTGCGTACTAATATGCGTACCAATGTTATTGCCTTCATTTTTTAAATTCAAATTAGCACTGTTTTCAATAAAGTGTACTTTCTGACCAATCATATTGAATGGGTGCTCGTATTAGTGCGCAGAATCGCTTGCAACTAGATTTTTCCTTTAGGGAATGAGTTTTGCTAGGTACAAGCAACTTTGCGTACTAATATACGTACCAATGTTATTGCCTTCATTTTTTAAATTCAAATTAGTACTGTTTTCAATAAAGTGTACTTTCTGACCAATCATATTGAATGGGTGTGCGTATTAGTGCGCAGAATCGCTTGCAACTTATGGATGACTAGTTATATGTGATGAGCAATTTATGGTATTTCCTTTTAGATAATATCACATTTCTGCATCTTGGGCTTTGGGTCTAGTTGCGCCATTTTGGATATACTAGTTGCACCATTCTAGCTCTGCTTATGTATTACTTTGTTGATATGGGGAATCTTTTTTTAGTACGTCTTGAAATCTATAACCAAGTGCATTTCATGAATCAAATAAATGAAAACCTTCAAGCATTTAAACTTTTTATAGTTTGAACCTCCAAAAAAATTAGATAATATACAATAATATCGTTACGAACCAATTGTTAACTTTAGTTACTTTACATAAAAGACATGACTTTTTTTTTTTTTTAAGTACATAGAAGACAAGACTTTTTTTTATTTTTATAAGTACATAAAAGACATGACTTTATGCAAGTAAAATGAAGTTAGCATAAAAGACACAGGTCTGCTATAGCAAATGACACAACGATCTCTAGATGTCATCTAGTCACTGCTTATGAAACACAGTACAAATGTGGCTGTATATGCAGCATGGGTTTCATATTGCTTTTATCTTCTAGTCATTTATTTATTTTCTTCTTTTTTTAGAAAAACAAAAAAAGAATAGTTGATTGATCATATGAATCTTCCATATGAGAATAGCTTGGTAACTTTTCACTTAAATTGCTTGCAGAAAGGAGGATAACCGCTCAGTCTCCAAACCCTGCTTTGGCAGTGTAGGGAAAACGTTCTGTACAGCTAACTGAGCGGTGTGTGAGCTTCCTCCTTTCTTTCATCCCCATGTCTAGGCTATGACTCGTACCTGTCTCGAGCTTATTGGAAATAAAGTCGTTGCTTGTGTTGGAAATACTAATGAAACGTTTCACTAGTATTTTATTTATTTATTTTTGTAACAAATTGTTTTTAGATCTAATGTATTACCGATATCTAGTCTTGTGCTCTATTTGTGACATTGCAATGAGAAGGACATGACAAATCAAATCTAGGGTCCAAATTCTAAGAGCATCTAGGGTCAAATCTTTAAATCATGAGATATTGAATTTCAGTTTGGTTTAGGTTAATGTGGAAGAGCTTGTGCTAGATATATTCCGCTCTCACTCATTTGTTTCATTGGTTTGATTTGCTTGTTTCCTTGTTGGGATTATAGTGGTTATTGTAGTGATTATAGTGTTTGTTCATTATCCAATGTTAATGCTCTGAGTGTGTATTAATTTACAAGAAAAGATAAATGATTTTCAATATCTTGTATGGGCTTGAACTTTGTTGGAGGCTGTAGTAGTTGGAAGTTTTGACACTACAATTTGATTTGTAGGTAGTGACTTCTTTGTGTGTGGAAATTGGGGAGTTGATTGGGTTGATAGAGAGTTTTGAGAGTAAATAATGCTTATATCTGTATTTATGATTATGCTTTACAAGAAAAGCATGTTTGCCATGTTTAAACATGGAATGTTAGCCTACTGAATGTGGAAAAACCAGCATCACTTTCGGCTCGCCTTTGGCTGTGTATAATTTAGAGTTGTGCTTCTACTGAATCTAATTTACCCTATTGTTTCAGTGAATATATGACATATGCCATGAAGGCCCTTGAACTGGAGGATACAGTAAAAAATTACGAATGCCGTACTTCAACTGGATGGTTTGTTTACTTTTACTCTTGCTTATTGAATCCGTCTCAATATATGTTTCAGGTTGTTTATTCATGGCCTTAGACATTTATATCCATTGTTTCAGGAAGTATATTTCAAGCCTTAGACCTGCTAAAGCTGGCAAAATAGGGCCCCTCATTGATGAATTATTTGTTATTTGACTTGGTTTCTTACATATCATTTTTTACGACTCAGATATTTTACCTGCTTGGTGACACTTGTTATTGGCTTTTAGATCATTTGTAAGTTTGCTTTTGTGCTTTCCACTTGTGCAATTGCTTTTTTGAGCAAGAACATACAATTTGGATGTGTATAATATTTTTTGTGGATTCTGTTTTTGTGCATTTTTTTTTAATTTTCTGAGAAACCTTTCCCGATGAGTAAACTTCGCCGCAAATAATTTTTCGTCGATTTAACTTATTTGCGGTGAACTATGATAGCTGCAAATATTATTTTTTCGGCAACAATTACCTACTGTAAATGTATAATAGCGACGATAATTAAAAATTATTGGGAAAATATAGAGCCATTTGCGGCGATTTCTCAACCTTTTGTGACAATATGTATCTCTACAATTGACTTTTCTCAACGATTTAATGATAAACGAAAATGCCATTTCCGTTAATTTTTTAGACAATTTTGACGGACAAAAATCACGAGAGATAGTAGTTTTTTGCGACGATTTTAGTCTATTGTTGAAGTTGATTAGAAAAGGCACTTTAATTTCGTCGAACATTTAGTGAATTAGAAATTGCTGAAAATGATCAAGTGCATCGATTATTAGGGGTATTTGTGAAAATTTTGAGTACTGAAAAATGTCTGATTTTTTGCAGTGCCTTTGGATTTGGGCGTCAAGAGTATTTCAGATTATTTATAAATAATAATGAAATAATTTATAAAATATAATAATAAAAAAATTATAAATAATTTGTAAATAATAATAAATTAATTTGAGAATATCTTATAACAATTTTGATTATAAGTTGACTGCCATCGGATGAAGCAAAGTTCGGAAGAATATTTTAGTCGAGGATATGTGATCTTTTTTTTCTTTCTTTCTTTTTTTTTTTTTTTTGAGCAAGATAAACTTCATTCATTACCAAATAAGTCTAGATACATAAGAGTTTGAAACAAGAACATAAATTACATAATAATACAGAAATTAAACAGGTGGATCTTTACCGCTATGGAACTGAAGAAGAGAGGGTGGTATTTGGATGAGTGGGATGTTTCCAAAGGCTTGCGTTGCCGCTGCCCATTGCGCCAAGTTGTGCGCGCATCGATTCTCCGACCGATGAATCTTCTTAACTTTCCATGAAGAGAAAGAAAGAAGGTGGTACTTGATGTCACTGATGATAGGGCTTAAAGTCCAATCTTGAACTTCTGGTGGCTTGGAAATGGCCTTGATGGTGATGCTTGAATCCCCTTCAAGGATGATATTTTGCATATCTCTTCTTTTTGCTTCAATATTAGCCATCAATGCTGCTCTAGCTTCACCCTGATTTGGACTCGAGCTACATATGAGATCAGTGATTGCAAAAATGATATCTCCAGAGTCACTCCAACATATGGAAGATATAATACTCCCTTGATCCCTGACTGCGACATCAAAACAGATGAGGAAAGAACCTATAGGCTGACAATCCTTCCTAGTTTCTTTTTGAGAGTTGACACTGACCCATGCATTTGTGTGTTGTCGGAATGTGAACAAGACAGACTGGGCAAACTGAGTAGGGGATGGGCAGTTAGAAAACTGATTGTGAACTTTTTTGTTTCTGAGAAACAACAAGTTATCCATAGCGATGACTGCAAAAATCTGGAAATGGTGATGATCTTCCTCTGGGATTTTTAGAGTAAGAGAGGGATTGAGGATATTTTTAATCCAGGAAGAAAAGGGCTGCCTAGCAAAGGTGGCAATGTCCAAAGGCCAATTGGAATATCTCCAAAGAATTCTTGAGTAAGGGCAGTTAAGGAAAAGATGAGATAAATCCTCTGGTTCCGATTGGCAAAGGGGGCAAAGAATATGATCCTCATCAAGGTGGATGACGGAGTTAATCTTGACCTTGGTAGGAAGGATGTTTTGGCTAGCTTTCCAGAGAAAAAGTTTCAGCCTGTCTTGAAGTTTCAATTTCCAAAGGTTCTTCCAGTTAAACGGTTGAGTGTCAGAAAGAGAAGGATTATTTCTAGCAACAAGAGCTGCGTAGGCTGATTTAACTGAGAAGTTCCCCGAAGAGTGGTTGATCCATTTGATCTTGTCTTGCACCTGATGGAAATTATGATTAGCTAAAGGGATTTTTTGGATGGCTCTAGCAGTATTTTCAGAGAAGAGGGTATTAATAAGAAGGACGTTCCACCTCCTAGGATCTTCAAGAGTGAGCTCAGAAACCGTCATGTTATGGTCAGGGGTGACATGGTTGGTGAGATTGGGCAGGGGAATGTTATTAGGAGCTGAGGGGATCCAAGGGTCAAGCCACACCCTCGTGGAATTACCATTATTGATTTGAAAGCAGATGCTGGATCTGAGGAAATCTCTTTGAATGAGAATACTCTTCCAGAATCGGGAATCAGTGGCTTTAGAGGGGACATCAAAAAAGGAATAGGATCCTAAATATTTCCTAGATATGACATCCTTCCAAAGGCTAGACAAGCCATTAACCAAGAACCAGGCATATTTGGTTACCAAAGCTGAATTGAGGCAGGACATGTCCTTTAGACCGAGACCGCCCATAGATTTGGGGAGACATATGGACTTCCAAGACATAGGAGTGAAATTCTTGCTGACGTTCTCCTTATAGCCCCACCAAAACCTTCTAAAAAGGGAATTTAAATTTTTGTGCATGGTTTTGTGTATGAGAGAGGAGGACATGACATAAGTGGGAATGGAGCTAGCAACAGCTCTGATGAGACAGGTTTTGGCAGCTTGTGAAAGGATTTTTGCTTTCCAACCTTGGAGTTTGTTGCGAATCTTGTCCATTAAGTCATAAAGGAAGGCCTTTCTGTCAACACCATTGGAGAGAGGGAGGCCTAGGTAAATAGATTTCGGAGGAGAGACTCTGAAGTTGAAAGTATTATTGACTTCATTAATGGCCTCCTGAGAAGTATTTCTACTAAAGTGAATAGAAGATTTCCGGCTGTTGATGGTTTGACCTGACCAATTGCTAAAGGTATCAAGACAGTCAGAAAATTTTTGAGCATTGGTCGAGGTGGCAGATCCAAAGAGAAAGAGGTCATCCGCGAAAAGCAGATGGGAGATGGTCGGGCCATTTCTAGAGAGATTGATACCCCTGAGACCGTTGTACTGCTCCTTTTTGACAATGAGTCTCGACAAGACCTCCATTCCTAAGATGAACAGGAAAGGGGAAAGGGGATCACCCTGACGAAGGCCTCTAGATGGATGAAAGAAACCATGGGGTGACCCATTAATGATTATGGTAGTCACAGAAGTGATACACTCCTTAATCCAATTAATCCATTGATTTCTAAATCCTGCCAGGTTTAAAATATCAAGGATAAAGGAACACTCCATAGAATCAAAAGCTTTAGCCATATCAATCTTAATTGCCATTTGACCGATTCTTCCATTTTTTTTCTTCATACTGTGGAAAATCTCCTGGGCCAGGATAGTGTTATCTTGAATGAGACGACCAGGGATAAAAGCAGCTTGACAAGGAGAGATGATCTTGGGAAGAATTATTTTTAGCCTGTTTGCCAGAATTTTTGCTATGATTTTATAGCACACATTAGACAGGCTAATGGGGCGGAATTGATTGATATCATTGGGATTTTCGACTTTTGGAATCAGAACCAGATTGGTATGGTTGAGTTCCTTTAGTAATTTTCCATCAATGAAGAAACTCTTAACTGCCGCGATCAGATCTTTTTTCACAACTTCCCAAAAAGTTTTGTAAAAAAGCCCCGTAAAGCCATCCGGGCCAGGGGCTTTCGAGAGAGGGATAGATTTAACCACAGAAGTAATCTC
>QEOT01002418.1:101210-147285 GCA_003123785.1 Pterocarya stenoptera | reverse complement strand
ATGATATTTGCTATAAAAGAATAAATAATGGAAAGAAACATACGTATGCAAGGAGTGTCTGGGCATGCTCGGTCAAGTAGAAGCCGCTATTTTTCTTGCCACTAATAATCTCAAGCAAGATGACGCCAAAGCTGAAAACATCAGATTTTACAGAAAATAGTCCCTCCATTGCATACTCGGGAGCCATGTATCCGCTGTTTGAGCATAGCAATACAACGTAACTTTCTTTTCAATTGAGCACTAAAAATTAAGGAAAATAAAAGAAAAAGTAGATCACTCACTATGTTCCGACGACTCTCCTAGTGTTAGCAGTGTTCTGGTTCTCACCGAAGATCCTTGCCATGCCAAAATCTGATATTTTGGCGACCATTTCATGGTCCAGTAATACATTACTTGGCTTTAGATCCCTGTGAATTATTTTAAGTCGAGAGTCCTCGTGAAGATAAAGAAGTCCTTTCGCAATACCAAGAATAATGTTATTGTATGTCTTCCAGTCAAGCTGACTGCGTTTCTTCGGATCTGGAATTCAGTAGTACTAGAACAAAGTCAATGCATGGAAACACGTTTATTTTAGAGATACTTGGAAGATGCCGATCGAGTACTATAACACACCTATAGAAATCTAATTAAGCCGCACAAAATACTAATAAAGTACGTAGTTCTTTAAGCAATATGTATGAGAAAACTATTTTTTTTTTAAATATAGAAAATACTAACAAAGTCATCTCATTAAATGCTAATAAAGTATAGGTACTCTAGATACTTTTTTACAAGGATCATTCTACCAAGACCGATGACCTACTGATAGAATGACCGATTGTTGTATTTTATTTTTCTAAAAAAAATTAAGAAATGTTTTTCTTAATATTTAAGAAAAAAAAGAAGAAAAAAAATCAATTCAATACATTTCTTAACATATAAAAAAATAAAAATAAAAATACCCTACTGGTGCAAATGCTCGGTAGACCATCAGTCTATCTAGCATTTCTCTTTTTACAAAGAGACTACACGAGAGTCCTATATTTAAAGTTTATAAGTACTCATTTCCTAGTCAATTCAATACATTTTACAAAATTCAGTAAAATTGCGATTTTATTTATTTATTTGGGATACTATTATATATATGATTAATATATGCATATAACCTATATATATGTCAAGCCCGTTTCAGAAAAGCAAAGCTAAGCAATCAATATTAGAAGCCCATCCAACGTCATAAATATACTGTAACATTTAATTATATAGTGGCTAATTATATATAAATCTTATCATGTCAATGAGCGGAAGGTTGAAGTTACGAACCAAATATAAAGAAATCAAGGCTTCTGTTGGGCATGAATTCGTACACAAGCAGCTTTTCCTCACCCTCAATGGCACATCCCAAGAGCTTCACAAGGTTTCTATGTTGAAGTCGTGCAATGAGTATGACCTCATTTTTAAATTCCTCTAAGCCTTGCCATGACTTCCTTGATAGCCTTTTAACCGCTACTCCCTTCCCATCTTCTAGCACTCCCTGATCATCGAGTAGAATATTCTATTAACATCAGGCATAAATTCAGGCCGATGATGAACTATGAAGCAATATTCAAGCCATCATGACATGCATCGATTACCTTGTAGACAGTGCCAAAGCCACCTTGCCCGAGCTTGTTTGACTCAGAAAAGTCATCCGTAGCCGCCATTATTATTGACAGACTCATGAAATGTAGGTCTTCCGAACTTACCAATTCCCCCTCTTGTGTAATGGCAACGCCGGTGGGGCTTGCCAGCTCATGTAACAGTTCTGCTGTCTGGCTTTTATCATCATCTGCAAATATTTAATAAACATGGAAGTAATTAACCTTGTTGGTAATTGTTGCTATAAACTTAATATTTAAGATGCATTCACCTCTTTGCCTTCTCTTCTTCCGCAAATGATAATTAACAGCACATGATCCAATAAGAACAGCTAAAACTGAGAGTGGTATACACGTAACCATCACAACCATCCAAATCTTCCATCTAGCCCCTGGTTTTGGACAAAAAGAACTGCCTTAAATCTTCATTTAGTTTGGAGAAATACTTTAGGCATACAGGAATTACATAAAAATAAATTCACAAAATGACGTGATTTGATGCAGTACNGGTTTTGGACAAAAAGAACTGCCTTAAATCTTCATTTAGTTTGGAGAAATACTTTAGGCATACAGGAATTACATAAAAATAAATTCACAAAATGACGTGATTTGATTCAGTATGTCCGTCAGATTATAAATTTACTTTTAGTGTAAAATAAATCTAATAGATTGTGAAGTCCAGTTATGAATTTTTTTTCATGTAAAGCACATTGCAAATAGTACTCATCAACTAGTAATTTTTGTTCAATCTGAATTAACAAAACGACAAGAAGGTAAGTACATTTTTTTTCTTTTTTTTATATCGTTTGTAATTTTTTGATAGCATTACAATTCATTGACATGCAGAAAAATAATTGATGATCTAGTCAAATCCTTACCTTGAGAAGCTGGGAGGGACAAGTGAAAACTTGAGGCGTTGTAGAATTGGTACGGCTCAAACCTCATATTACAATTCCTACTAACAATAATTCCACCTTGGCGATGAAAGCAGCATGCCTGAAGCTCTCCCAAGGCAGACTGCAAACAGTTATAACAGATCTTTTCTGAGATGTTCCTAGTACATTGTACAAGACCGTAGATTCTTTTCTTCCTTGAGAAATTAATTTCACCAGTTGCGAACATGCGTGTAGAGGGATCAAACGCAGCCTCGTTCGAGATGTTTTTCATTAAGTACGTTAAAACTTGCTCTAAATGAACTGGATTTGATATATTCTTCTGCATTAGATTCTGCTCTGGATACTTCCCAGTATAAACCGTCAAGGAAAAGAAGTTCTGGAAGGAGTAGCGAACTTGACAGAGTTCAAACCATATCATAGCATCTTCACTTCTGCACTGCTTTAAGATTTCCTTGGTTGCAGTCTGTATACAATTCCGACAAACTGTGGAGTTGACATCCCCTCTACAAAGCGCCTGTCCATAGACTCTGTCTGAGTCCTCTCCAGTGGAGGTGCTGTAGAAACCTGTCCACGAAGTATTGGAAGGCAGAGACCCGAGGAGGAGCTTGAGATTGTTTTCAAATGGGCTGTTGAGTGTGTAGTTTTTGATCGAGGTCTCTGTGTTACAAAACGTAGAGAGAAGATCCCCACTGGCCGGCGTGGCCGCAAGCATAGGGCGCATCAAAAGTGGTATAATCAACAAAAGCATAGCCAATAATGTATCTTTCTTATCCATCTTCCAAATATGGTTGAACATGATCATAGGATGTTTAAGATAATAACCGATATTTGATTCGTGCTTTCTAAGAACGAGCTAAACAATTTGGCTCATTTGTTTGAGAGTTTCAAATCACGTGACGGAGGTTACTTGTTTGACAATTCTACTTGAAGATACATTTACTTGTCAAAAGATTCGAAGAAAACGATGGAATGGCATGGCAAAGACTGGCATGCACCTTGTGAAGAACATGTATTTTATTTTTATTTTTCCAAAACCAGCCAAGAACTATAAGCCAAGAGGTATTATTTCTAAATTATCATATATAATAAAATATTAGGACTTTCTTATTGGTCATCATTCTGGGTCAATTCCAATGGCTTAAACTTCAAAGTCATTAATTAGTACTACCTAACCCCTAGTACCCTTGATCTGACATATTTTTCGTAGATCATACTTATCAAAAGAATGCTGCTATTCAATGAGCCATAGTTGATTTCTTTCTTGTTTTATATGATGACTTTCTTATTGGTCTTCATTCTGGGCAATTCCAATGGCTTAAACTTCAAAGTTATTAATTAGTACTACCTATCCACTAGTACCCTTAATCTGACATATTTTTCGTAGATCATACGTATCAAAAGAATGCTGCTATTCAATGAGCCATAGTTGACTTCTTTCTTTACATGATGACCCTGGTCATCTTCTTAATTTGTTATATTTGTCAATTTTTTTATTGATTTTCTTACCGATCATTTGCGCTCCCCGGATATGATTTTGGAAAACGATATGGATCCGATAAAAGCTGCTGAATCTTATTTTATTTTATATTTTATATTTTTTTAATTGATTATTAAGAAATTATTTTTAAATGAGTTTTTGTTAATTTTTTTAATATTTAAAAAGATTAAAAAAATAATTAAAGAAATACAAAATAAAAAATAAAAAATTGTATTTTATACTTTTCATAGAAATTCTCAGATCACTCTGGCCCTAGTAGGACCCTAGTTTTTAGACACAGTCAGATTTTATCGTAAATTCTGACGGATCAGATTTTATTTTCTTCTAACCTCTGCCATTTTCCCAGTCTCATTTCTTCAATTTTTAAGCTCTCTTCTCAAGCTCTCCGCTCTCTAAAGAGCTCTCTCTCTCTCCCCTCGAGAATTGCACAGGGTGGGGGTGGAAACTGGAAAGCACCGGAGGGGTAGTGCAAAATTAACTGATGGAGCGGACTTATCTTCAGACCAGTTTTGTCACGTCAGTAGGTGTGCGGTTTCGGACCGGACTAGAATACAAGTTTCCAAATCATTTTTTTATCATTTGGAGTAGTTGAAATGATCTCATTATTATTTATTTATTATTATTTATAAATTTATAAATTATAAATTTTATTGTTATTTACAAACCTTCTAAATTTATTTTATTTTATTTTTAAATTCAAATTAAGATTAGGATATTTTTTTCCTGTTACCCATGGTCTCCATCGGAGTTACTTATTTAGAGAATCTTCTTACGCAACTCGAGGTGAATATAAAATCGTAAGTTTTAAGAGTAGGGAATGGCAAATGAAACATCTGCCACGTTTACATTGATGGGTCAATTACAAGAAGTAATACTATTATTATGATCCCTAATTATATAAATATTAAATAATATTATAAATTTTAAGTGATTTTTTTTTTATCTGAGAACACAATGTTTAATTTATGAAAATTATTACAGACACAAAGAGATTGCATAAAAATAAACTTAAAATTGATATAACTTTATGACATTTGTTAGATTTATTTTATAATAAAACTAACTTTATTATTTAACGCACCACATCAAATTACGTCAATTTGTGAATTAACTTTTATAACTCTTTTGTTACTAAAATATTTCTCTTAATTTATTGTTGTGCACTACACATGCACAAGACAAGGCATTAATGAAGTTCCAAATACACTTGTAGCGTTTCATCGATCAACGTGGTCCAATATTGGAAATCGACAAGCCATTGACGGAGAGAAAGTTTTGTCCACTTGTTTCGTAGTGATCAGTGAATCTGCCCACGGAAAATGCAGGTCGTTGAGGTTGGCAAAGAGACGTTGTGGTGTCACTTTGCAACATTACAACGACAGATGACATGGTTGGCCTTTCATTTGCATCTTCTTGAACACACAATAATCCAATATGCAAGTATCTTAGAAATTCGTCCGGGCTGCACGACTCCTTCAACAAAGGATCCATTAACTCCAAAACATGATTTCCTTCATTCCATAGTGTCCATGCCTGCACCATTAATAATTTAATATTGCATAAGTTTAGACAAATTTTGAAGTCGATATAAATATAATATTTAGCTTCCCAAGTATAATTTAATTAATTATCGACTAGCTTGTCCAGCAAAAAGAAAAATAGTACTTACAAATGCAATGAGGCTAGGAGCACGTTTTGTTCTATGGAAGCCAGCATTTCTTATCCCAGTTAAAATCTCAATTAAGAGTACTCCAAAACTAAACACGTCAGACTTAATGGAATACATTCCTTCCATAGCATACTCCGGAGCCATGTACCCACTGCCAAATTGTATATGAAAAAAAAAAGAATGTCAGTCTCATGTTTAGAAGCATATATATAAATAAAGGAAATCAATGATTCAGATTCTCTCATTTTTATCTCTAGATCCGACCGTTGGATTGTCGATTCTATTTTTATTTTCTTTTCCTATTGTTCCTAAAAGTGCATAGTTCCTAGAATACATAGATGTGTTGGTAGATATTTTACGTGGAACAGCACTAAATTATGCTATTGTTATTCTGATTAATTTTGATCGTTGTTTTGGTTATAGAAGAAAAGTTAATAAGAGTATTTAGATTTTTTTTACATGGCATGCGTGCTATGTGATAAGTCATCCAATTTATAAATCCAAGAAATGGAATTAATCGAGAAATAAGAAAGAGGTGTACTCACTATGTCCCGACAATTTTAGCCGTATTAGCTTCACCTTCTGTCCCTGCAAAGATTCTTGCCATTCCAAAGTCTGAGATCTTGGGGTTCATGTCGTAGTCCAACAACACATTACTTGCTTTTAGGTCCCTATGAATGATTCTGAGTCGAGAATCCTCGTGAAGATAAACAACTCCTCGAGCAATTCCACCTATTATATTAACTCGTTTATTCCAATCAATTTGTGCGCGTCTACTTCGATCTAACCATCAAAACCCCAAAGAAAATCAACTTCTCAACTTATTTAAAAAAAAAAAAATATTCATTTATCAATATTATTCTGTAAAAAAAAAAAAAAAAGGGTTTTTTCAAGCTGAGGGATAAAAAAAAAATAGACAAGCCGGGGAGGAAATTAACGAACCAAAGAGAAAGACATCTAGGCTGCTGTTGGGCATGAATTCATAGACAAGCAGCTTTTCCTCTCCGTCTATGCAGAAACCAAGAAGCTTGACGAGGTTTTTGTGTTGAAGCCTCATTATTAGTAGAACCTCATTTGTGAATTCCTCTGAACCCTGCTCGGAACAGCAGGAGAACCTCTTTACCGCTACTTCCTTTCCATCACTAAGGATACCCTGCAAAATTCATATATAATTTGCTTTTATCGATCAATAAACCTCGATCGTCTTGATCAATAGTACTTATATAAGTCTCGTCATTTTGTAGAAAACTATATCATGTTACCTTGTAAACAGGACCAAAACCACCTTGCCCAAGCTTATTTGAATCAGAGAAGTTGTCAGTAGCTGCTTGTATTGATGCCAAATCAATACGGGGAAAATCTGCATCGATACTAGTACTATTTGCTTGTCGACTGACACCTTTTCTCACCCCTGAACAGAAAACAGAAGCTAGGGAGGTATCACTGGTGAAAAATGGAAGTACAAAATTGTAAAGCAAACCCAATGATATTCGTCTAATTAATTTACGTTTAATAGCCTTTTTGTTCACAAGGCAATAAATTAAGGAAGCAAAAAGTACTAGCGCCAAGCAGGCTGATACAACTATGAGGGTAATGATGATCCTCATTTTCTTTCCACCGCCTGCATTTGAAGGCAATCATTTGTTAGGCAGCCAAAATGATCCTTTTTTTGTTTTAATGATTTAGTTTGTTTTCTTGCCACAGTTTCAAATTCATGAGGCTTATACTGTTCTATTTTTCTTTTGCAACAATAAAAAGTTCGAGAATTCCATTAAAAGAGGCGCAATCACCGGTGTTAGACGTTGTTAATTAGTGTGATAAAGCTAGTCTGTGATAGAAGAGGGTGTTGTGGACAAATATGTATACTTACTTGCCCCTTGATCATTAGTTTTAGATGTGCCTCCATAAAAGCTGCTTGTCGTCTCATATCTCAAATAGCAACTAAGACTAAGAAGTCTTGCTCCAATAGAGAAATAGCAGCAATTTAATACTTCTGTTATGGCCGTCTGAAGGCATGAATTACAGCCATCACCTGACAAGTCTCTTGTGCACTGCACAAGAGCATATATTGTTTTATCCCCAAAGGCTGCTTCTCCGGTAGCATACATTGATTTAGCTGAAAGATTGAAAGCTGCTGCAGCCTCCGTCGTAAGGTTATTCAAAGTCTTCTTAACAACAGATTTGAACTCTTCTGGTTGGGAAATATTCTGCACGTTATCTAAGCCTTTGTTTCCTGTAACATTCACTTGGCCAAAGAAATTTTGGTTGGAATAGCGCAGCTGGCATTCATCCTCCCATACAACTGCTTCCCTCGTGTTTGGGCAAACCCTCAAAATGTCTAGTGTAGCGGTTGCTATGCAGTCCCGGCAGGTTTCATTTGTGATATAATTGAGGCACATGTGGGCACCATAAACTTGATCTGTGCCATTTCCTGTAGAGGTATCGTAGAATTTGGAAACTGAAGCAATTGAGGTTAGAAAATGGAGGACATCGTTTAGATTCTTTTGAAATTGATCACCATCTGTATAGTTACTAGCTGTGTTGGGACAAAACGAATAAGGAGGGTCGGCATAGGCCAGATCCCATGGGAGGAGGGCGAGAAAAGCAGAAAACGTAAGCAATCGAATGAATTTTGGACTGATGTGGGGATGATTCATACTTTCCTGAGTACCTCAACTCTGATATATGGTGGCCTAATCTCTCTATATAGTGGCTGATGGTGCTTTTGCTTCTCTTATACCTTAGCGGCCATAACCAAAAAACTCCTTTCTCGGAGCAAGTATACAAAACTAAAATTAACTTTTTCTCTCGTCTCATTTATTCATTATATTTTTTTAAAATTTTTATATAAAATATAATAAATAATTTAATTTTTTAAAATTTTAAAAAAATAATAATATTAAAAAATTATATTTTCAAAAAGTTTTATTCAATTTTTAATTTTTATTTTATATTATTTAATCTCTTCTCAACCTACTATTCCAGCCTCTCAAATCAACGGGAAATTGTTTCGAAGATTGCTAAAATTAAGTCGACCCTTCTTCTAAGGTTAAAAAATCAAACCAATTTGTGGAAATTGAAAATAATATGTATTGCCCCTGAAAGTAAAAATGCATTACTGACTTTTTGTGCAAATGGGCAGAAGTTTATGCGTAGCCAGTCAATGGCAATAATGGTGAGGCTACAATTAATTATATATGTCAGATTATTCCAGAAGATCAGACTGACGGTTGATTATTCCTGTGGTAATTTTCCAGTCATGTTTTTCCTGCATAACGGGTTTGAGACAATTTAGATATAACAAAGGAAAATGTTATTTGGCCCTTTTAAAGTTATTGTTTAAATTATTATTTGAGTATTTTAATTTTTTTTAAATTTTTTTTATCTAATAATTAAAAAAGTGAGTATTAATAAAATTATATATTTTTTTAATTTTTTCTTAATGATTAAAAATATTAAAGAAATATTTTAAAAAAATTATAAAAAGAAATTTACAAATGTGTTTTAGCAGTACATCCAGAGGTAAAAACTACTCAAAAACAAAAGATGGATAGGCGAGAGTTGTTATGTGAGGTTTGAATAATAAGTTGAGATGAGATTAAAGTTAAAAGTTGAAGAAAATATTGTTTGAAAATATTTTTTATATTATTTTTGTTTTAAAATTTAAAAAAATTGAATTATTTATTATATTTTATTTAAAAATATAAAAAAATTATAATAATTAGATAAGATGAATGGATATAGTTTCTGAATTCAAACAATGTTGTTTTGAGGAACATGTTTGGGAAATTCCTGTTTGAAATATTAATTAAGGGTCCCATACATATATGTGGGCCGTAATTGTGGGCTATGTGGATTCATTGATCGTTTGGACAATGATATGCCCACGGCCGGGGGGGCATGGATATATTCCAGTCATTAGTTTGGTGTTATCCTAATTAAGGCCTCGTTTATTTTTAGAAATGAGATGAGATGAGATGGGATAAGATTAAAGTTGAAAAAATATATATAGTTTCTTTGACTTTTGTCTATAGAGTGTGTCCTCTATTCCGTCTTAGACAAAGTATGAAGTTTTTTAATTATGTTTTAGAACAAAATGTGAGGTTTGTTAAATCTATCTTAAGAAAGAGTGCTATCTCTTAGACAATTTGTTTGTAAAAAGTTACATCAATAGACTCTACTTGCAAATCTGCTTATTGACACGATAAACATACAGCTGATATAAAAACCTACCGCATAATAATATTTCTATTTCAGCTTTTTCTATACGTGTAAGTGATGGATTCAAGCATTAATCCACAACTAACAGAACTCTAAACTTCAGATTTACCCAAATATTTATAGCTCAGACTTCGAAGTCCAGGGAATCAAAATCTTGAAAGTCGTCATAGGCTCAAAAAATTCAGTGGGCTGTTGTTATTGGGCCCCGTATCCCTTGTTCTTTTGTTGGAAGGTGTCTCAGTTCATCAGTGGGCTATATATGTCTTCCATTCAAGCTGACTGCGTTTTTCCGAATCTGAAAACATTTTTGAAGATCATTAGTTCATATTTCTTAGAGCAATTCGGAATATAACCAAGCTAATGGGCAGAAGGTTGAAGGAACAAACCGAATATAAATAAATCAAGGCTTCGATTGGGCATGAATTCGTAAACAAGCAGCTTTTCATGGCCCTCTATTGCACATCCCAAGAGCTTCACCAGGTTTCTGTGCTGAAGTTTTGCAATAACTACGATCTCATGTTTAAATTGATCCGAGCCTTGCCATGACTTCCTCGACAACCTTTTAACTGCTACTGTCTTACCATCTGGAAGTTCACCCTGCGAAAATACCCAGAATCAGGCATAAATTCGGTACGGTGAAGCAACACTGGAGCCGCTTTAAACAGAGAAGTTGCTGTTACCTTGTATACAGTGCCAAATCCACCAATTCCTAGTTTATTTGAATCTGAAAAGTTATCTGTAGCTGCCATTAGTGTCGATAGATTCATGAAGGTGTTTCTTAAGAGTTTTATTTAAACTCTGTGTTTCACTCATCCATCTTGATAGAGTTTGGAATAGTTCAAAACTTATCAACTACAAGATGAGTTATAATGGGATAAGAAAACTCCTAAGAGATAAGATTAAACTCTATATTTCTAATCACAGTCAAACACAAAGTCTTAGATTTCTTGATGGTCAGAAGTCTATAAATAGCACTGAGGGGTTAAAGGGTTCTCACCTACAATATTAGAGTACCTCTAGCCATTGGGAGACACTTGTGAGGCTGAGTTGCTAGGGTGATCCTTCTCTCATAGTCAGATTAATTTCTTCATCAAACAGACGGAGAAAGGTACATGTTCAATTATTATTGTTTTATTATTGTGGATTATAGCAAATTAAAGATTCAATTATTAATGTTGATGTTAAAATATGTAACAGGTTAGTCATTTAGATCTATTCACCTATTTCGGTTCTCTTCTTCCTCCCATGACAAGAAGCCCAAAACCCAACGATCACTGCAAATACTGAGAGTAGCATACACGAAACGATCACAACCATCCAAATCTTCCATTTAGCCTCTGTTTTTTGACAAAAAGAACTGCCTTCAAAATTGGATTTACCACGATTACTTTTTTGGGTTATAGAATTTTGACAGCTTTTAGGTAACTATTTTTCTGAGTGAAGTTCACAGTGAGACCAGGTTATACGGTTTAATTACATATACAAACTTTAGCTTGAATTTCTATGATTTGATTTTCATAATTATCAAAACAAATTTTTATTTGATATTCTCAATTGTAATTGAATACAAAGTATAGATCCTAATTTATAGAGAAATAACGTTGAAATGAGATAAAATAAATATTTTAATTATTATAAAAATTAAATCAAATTCTTGATTTGATATTTTCTCGAACACTCCGTACGAACTATAGTTATAAAAGCAAGCGATGTATAAATACATAGTTAGGCCTGGCCCTATCATACATAATGATAATAAAAAACAAGACAAGTAAAGACCATTATGGACAGAAAAGTTAATCAAAGATCTTCTGTGCTTACCGTTAGAAGTTGGGTAGGTTAACATCAAACCTGAGACGTTGTAGAAACGGTCCAGCTGAAACCTCACATTACAATTCCTAGAAACGACCAAACCACCTTCGAGAGAAGAGCAGCATGCCTGAAGATCTTCTGAAGCAGAGTTCAAACATTTATAACAGTCTTGTTGTGCCATGTCCCCATTACATTGTACAAGACCATAGATTGTTTTCTTCCTCGAGAATTGAATTTCACCAGTTGCGAGCATGCGTGTAGAGGGATCAAACGCAGTCTCGTTTGAGATGCTATTCATCAAGTACGTTAAAACTCGAACAAAATGAACAGGATTTGATACCTTCTTCATCATCTCCAGTTGTTTCTGACCTGGATACTTTCCGGTATAAACCATCAAGGAAAAGAAATTCTGGAAGGAGTAGCGAACTTGACAGAAGTCAAACCATATAATCGCAGCTTCTCTTTTGCATTGCTTCAAGATTTCCTGGCTTGCATTCTCTATACAAATCCGACAAACTGTGGAGTTGACATCCCCTCTACAAAGCGCTTGTCCATAGACTCTGTCTCGCCCCTCTCCAACGAAGGTGTTGTTGAAACCTGTCGCCAAGTACTGGCCGAAGCTGACCAAGACTCGAGAAGGAGCTTGAGGTTGTTTTCAAATGGGCTGTTAAGTGTGTAGTTTTTGAGGTCTTCCTCACAAAAGGTTGAGAGAAGGGAATCTCCACCAGCAAGGATATTAGGACCCATAAAAAATGATACAATCAAGAAAGCCAGAAATGAGTGTACATATTCTTTCTCCATCTTCCGAATATGATGGCAGCACACAGGATTGTATGAATAGTTTAGCAAAAAAAGGCAGTGGAGATCGAAGCACATATCAGGGTTTCAGAATACTTCATGTCAGCATGCACGACATTTCTTCCATTGACAACATGATATAAAACGTACACTGTTGAACATTACACAGGGAAATCTGTTGAACATTGGAATGATGAGGGACTCGCAGAGGTAGGAAGAGAAGACCGGACAGAGAGGGAAGAGAGAGAGATTCAAGGGCGGGCTCTCCCATAAGAGCACTAGCAATCGCTTATTCATCTTTATCTTTATCTTTAAATTTGCATAATGTCTTTAAATTCATCTACATTGACTCATGTATCTCTAAATTTTTACACAGTTATGAATAGTGCTTCTTCAAGTTTGAAAAGTACTATTCACTCTCCAAACATTATTTTTAATGTTTTTATCCTCTCCTACACATTAAAATCAACTTTGTATAATTTGTATTAAGATGATTTTGATATATGAAATTTGTATGAAGTGGATGATATAAAGTGTTTTTTAGTACATATTAGTATTTATTAATAAAATTGGTCATGTTGATATTTGAAATTGGTAATATTTAGATATATGTAATTTGTATTTTTGAGCACATTGTGCTAATTGTAAAATATATATAAAAAAATAATTTTAGGAAAAAAAATTAAAATAATAATAATTTATTATTATTTGGTTAAAAAATGCATAATCCAATGTGAGAGTTTTTTTTTTATATTTAAAATCAATCTTTAAAAGATGTGATTTTGAAGATGAATATAGAGAAACTAATGCTAGCGCTCTAAGGCAAGTTAGATGGTTGCCTAAAGGCCTAAGGCCTCGTAGTGAAAGAAGGTCCCATAAAATACTAAAAAAAATAATTAGGTGAAAAAATCTTTAAAAAAAATAAATTATCTAAACTAAACAAAGCGACGTTAACATTGAAAATTGAAAAAATCAATTCTTAACTCCACAGTATAAAAAAAAAAAAAAAAAAAGACAGCTAACAATTATGCAAAAAATATATATATAAATTTTTATTTATTTATAGACTCTGCAATTTCCATTAGGAAAGCCAAAAGTCACAATAATTATTGTAAATTCAATGGTTTCAATCTATCTCTACAAATTCAAAAAAAAAAAAAAAAAACCCAACAGAACATCTCAAAAACTCTCATTTTATACCCGAAATCGACAAATTTTATTTCATCGCTTTTGTAATCTGCTCTCCATTCTCTAATCTCTCTCTTGCATCCATCTTACTCGTATTTGTCACTGGCATCCTCTCCATTGTCTCCAATCGCACTGGTAGACGTTGAGCAGCTTTGTTGTGTTTTGACGACGAAGGCAAAATAAGTAAAACTGATTAATCTGAGCTGCAATTTGTATATACAATGAAGTTTTTGTTATATATATATATAATAAAGTTTTGTGGCAATAAAAGAGCACGTGATTCCGTGAATGACTTGTTTTCTTGAACATCCTTGGTTGTTTTTTGTCTTATTCTTCAAGACTTAATCGACCATAACTTTCATAATTCATATGGCCCATGGGCCAACTACTCCTGGATAACTGGACTATTTTTCAAACTTTGTTTCTTTCTCTTTCATTTCTTCTTGTCTATAATTTATTTTTTGATTTTGGATATTAACATCATGATATTCTATTTTATTGTGCAGATTAACATTTTTATATAAAAGTGAAGGTCTTTTGTTTTATAAAATTGAATCTCATTGGCTAATCAGGTTTATTATTTTATGTTAATATTTGTTTTATAAAAGTGAATCTTATTAGCTAAATCAGGTTCTTAAAATATGGCTATTAATCAAACTTTCTAAAATCTTTTCTTAAATTTTATTTATCTTTTAAAAATCTCATACATCTCGTTTCCTATCTTTTCTCTATTCTATTAAAATAGTATTTCTTTATTACTTTTTTCTCTCACTTCGATTTACAAACTTAATTACTCACTATTTTATATTTTTTTCTTATGTTTTGAACTATTACTCTCTAGCAAATATTTTAAACAAAAATTTAAATGATTTTTTGGATAATATTTTTAATTTTTTAAAATTTTTTTTGTAATTATTTAAATTATTTTTGAAATTTATTACTTAAAATTGTAACTGTGACATCTCGTATTTACATGTATTTTAATTGAATAATTACTTGATTTATTTTTATAATTGGTCCTCTTGTTTTAAAATTTATATGAGTTTTGTTATATTATTCTATAATATTTTAAATTGTAAAATTATTTTAATGTGTCTTTCTTGTTATTAAATATTGTTTATTATTTAAATTGCTCTTTAATTTAAAGAGTTTGTTTATGGGCTTTAATATTATTGTGTTGATGAATTTTTATTATTTTATTTTACTTAGTCACTGTGTTTAAATTAGTTTTATTTAAATTACTATTTAGAAATTCTTTTCGTTGGATCATTTTTGTGACCCAANTTTTTTTTTTTTTTTTTTTTTTTTTTTTTTTTTTTTTTTTTTTTTTTTTTTTTTTTTTTTTTTCTTTCTTCCTCCCCTGCTCTCTCTCCCACTCACGACACCTTTCCTTCTTCTCTTCTGTCCGTTTCTTCTTTTTCCACCCTGCGCCGCCGTGATCGTCACAGCCCCTCCCAACCTCTTCCTCACCGGCCGGCGACCACCCCACTCCATTTTCATCTCTCCCTTCGCTATCGTTTGTCCCCACGCGTAACTCTAAGCCGCACGACCTTTTGAGCACGCGCGCCGCCATCGCTGACCATCACCTTTTCACCACACCATCCTCGACCTCCTAGCTACCTAACTCACCCATCCTCAGCTCCGATCTACCACCGGTGAAGCCCATCCATCTCATTTTCCGATTTGGGTCCTTTTGTCTTCAACTGCCGTCCACGCCGCCACCCTTGGCCAACCACCACCACCACCACTAGTTTCACCGACACCTCTAAGCCTTCCCTTGTAATCTCAAGTCTTTGTTTGACTCCGTTCAAAATCTACCATTTTTGACCCACGGCCATAGTGCATTTTGCACTGTTTGGATTACTGTGCTGCCGCTTCTAGCATCTTCGTGATCCTTTGAAAAGTATACTATAAAGCTGTAAGTATTTTCTCAAATAACTTTTGAGATTTAAATGTATTTTTATACTAACTCATATTTACTGCGATTTGGTTAGTTGTGTAGAACTGAGTCCGAGGAGTAAGGGAGTAGGTTGGATTGGAGGATTGAGTTATTTGTGTGATTGGTTTATATTGGGATTTGTTGGTTGTTGGATATTGATGTCGTGTCTTGTATATTGCATGTTTGCACGCATGTTCATGTTTGTAAATGAAAACTGGATTTTCGTGTAAATGCATTCATGTTAATGTGTTTATTGAAAACTGAATTTTCATGTGAGAGAAAGGAGAGAGACTGTAGGGATGGTGGTAGAGTCCTGCTTGTGATTCCCGCCTATGGTGCACGTGGTAGGGATGGTGGTAAGTATGGATGGTGGTTATGTCTCGTCTGTGATTTCAGCCTACGGTGCACGCGATAGGGATGCTGGTAAGCAGAGATGGTGGTAGAGTCCCACCTACCGTGCTCTGATAGGTACCCATTGCGTGCAAAGGAACTGTAGGATGATAGTAAGTAGGGATGGTGATAGAGTTTTGCTTGTGATTCCCGCCTAAGGTGCACGCGGTAGGGATGGTGGTAAGCAGGGATGCTGGTATAGTCCCGCCTGTAATTCTTGCCTACGGTGTACGCGGTAGGGATGGTGGCTAGCAGGGATGGTGGCATAGTCCCTCCTGTGATTCCCACCTACAGTGTCTGATAAATGGTTGGATTTTGTGTGAATTTTTTTTGAAAAAATGATGGACTATTATTTTTGGGCCAAAATGAGATTTTAGAGTGTGTTGAAAAATATTATTTTTTGGAAAAATGATGTTTTGAGGCTAAGGCATATTTCATCATATGCATGCATGTTAGTTGCATTAATGCACTTTTATCTCGTGGGTTGTTTGGATTATTATTTACCTGTGGTACCATTTTATGGTACCGTAGATTTTGGTGCAGATGAGGATGAAGAGCTTGAGGGAATGGCTCCGCGGAGGGAGTGACATGTGGTTGCTTTTGAATTATGAGATTTGTTTTCCACTTTTGTATGAATTTGGTTTGTATTATATTTTTTTTAACTGGATAACTGTATAACTTTTTAACTGCAATTTATTTTGGATAATCTGTATTTAAAATTTTGGTACTTAGTTGCTTATTTTTAATTAACTGCTGCGACTTTTGTGGTGCTCTTTTTACCTTTTGGCATGTTGCACACACTTGAGCACTTATCATTGGGATGCGTGACCCGTATTGTCATCATCCCGACGTCACGATTCTCGCGTTTCCGTACGTGAGAGTCTGGGTGTCACAATAACAAATATGAGCATGAAAGAAAGAGTAGATGATTGGAAGAAAAATATGTTCTAATTGTCAAAATAAAATAGTTATAAAAAAATTATTTAGGGATGAATAGTGGCTCCCCATATTTAGGGAGCCACTGTTTACATCCCAAAACCTTTCCCTTAAATAGGGAATCGGATGAAGAGGGATTTTGTCAAAAAGTTAAATTTTTTTTAGGGAATTAGGAGCTTTAGGCATCCAGATGTGGATGTTCTAAGATAATTTATAAATAGTAGTGAGATACTTTGAGTTAAGTATTTATTGAGTTTTGAGAAATGAGAGAGAAAAAGTTGAATAAAAAGTATTATAAAATTAAAATATTGTTAGAATATAATTTTTTTTAATATTATTTTTGTTTTGAGATTTGAAAAAGTTGATTTATTTTTTTATTTATTTAAAACTTTGGTAAAGTTGTAATGATTAGTTTGAAAGTGGTTGTATTTGAATGATATTTGTGAAGAAAATAAGATGTGATTAGATGAAATGAGATGAGATGAAAATTATTTCCAAATATCCCCTAAATCAACCGGTAATTGTTTTTCGAAGGATTTTTAAGCCAAAATTAAGGGCTCATTTAGTTACAAAGATGAAATAAAATGAGATAAAAGTTGAAAGTTGAATAAAATATTATGATGAATTTAGGATATAATTTTTTAATATTATTATTTTCTATTTTAGATTTGAAAAAGCTGAATTGTTTATTATATTTTGTACGAGAGTTTAAGAAAGTTGTAATGATTATATGAAATAAGATGAGATGAGATGGTTTGAGTTGTGTAACCAAAGCAGACATTGAGAATGATAAACACGTAACCACCACAACCATCCAAATATACCATCTAGGCTGCTTTTGGCTTTGGACAAAAAGAACTACGGCCTTAAGGCCCCGTTTGAATACAGAAATACTCTCAACTCATCTCATCTCATCTCATCATTACAACTCTTCTAAATTTTTATATAAAATATAATAAACAATCCAATTTTTTCAAATCTCAAAATAATAATAATATTAAAAAATAATATTCTAACAATCTTTTGTTCAACTCACCTAAAACCATCTGATTTATTCTCATCTTATCTCAAGTCAAGTTCTTTGTGAGACATGGTTATATGGTTTCCGACAAAATTTAGGTTAGAATATGAATTATTCAAGTCTCCCCTCTGGTTATATAATTAATTAGTTAGTAATAATTAAAGTGACCGGTTGATATAATTAACATAATTCGGACTAACTATAAGATTAAATTTTGGATTAGTGTGGTGTCCTCAACTATACAAACAACTGAAAAAAATTAGAAATGATAGATACATAAACTAATTTTACAATTATATTTTAAGAGAAATACTAGTTTGCCCACCAAACTTGAACGCTCAAGTTGACCGCTGGGCAAAAAATTTTTATTTATTTTTACTTAGTGATTAAGGAAGTCATTTTAAGTGTATTGAAATTTTTTTTTATTTTTTTAAAATTTTTAAATGTATTAAAAAATTATGAAAAGAAAAAAACAAAAAAAAAAAATCACCGCCCAGCGGTAAGGGTGGGACGGCAGAGTAGCCCCACCCATATTTTAAATGAATAGTATTTAGGTAAAATTTAAAATTTAAATCAGATGAAAAATTTTAGAAACAGTGATTTTGCTATCAAATTGGTTGATTATAAAATATACTGAAAAGGAACTATATTTAAAAAAATAGTCGTGTTAAGTACTTAAGGTGACATCTCAACACGGCCGGCCCTATACGTCCAAGGTGTTTAATTTGGACACGCGAGTATAGCTTTAAGGTTATGTTTGGGGGGAGAGATGAGATTTCTCATCTCTATCTCATCTCATCTCATCATTACATCTTTTTCAAATCTCCATATAAAATATAATAAACAATTCAACTTTTTCAAATTTTAATTTAACTTTTTCAAATCCCAAAACAATAATAATATTAAAAAATAATATTTTAAACTTTCATCTTAACACTATTCACAAAATTTTCAAAAATTTTCATCTTATCTCAACATCCAAACCTAATCTAAGTCATGGTTCGAGGGCTGTACTGATTAGCCCACTCGGCATCATCATATACAACGCCAACTACTCTACAATTTATCTCTATTTTATATTAAAAAATTATTTCTTTTTCACTTTAATTCAAAATTATTGTCCAAGAAACAGTTTAAAATATATGAAAAAAATAATTATTTAATACTTAGTTGTAAATGGAGAGAGAAATCTTGTATTCTGATTGTATACTTCAACTTCTCACGGAATAAAATCCCCTATAATTTCATAGATGCAGACACATTATTGAGTCACATAAATTTTGTATCGTGTGTGATTGATTTCTTATTTTTCTTTACTATTTTCTCCTTATCGTTTCTCAACAACTGGTATCAAAGCTTCAGGCTCGAGTCTATGTAAGAATAATTACTAGAGAAAAAAGTGAAGGTGTCTGGAGTCGAGATGTTTGAAGGTACAAATGTAGATTGAAAATTATCTCTATGGGCAGCTTCATTTGGATCCTCAACCCAACTCAACTCATCATTACAACTTTTTCAAATCCCAATACAAAATATAATAAACAATTCAATTTTTTCAAATTTTAAAATAATAATAATACTAAAAAATAATATTATAACAATATTTTATTATCTCAACTCAACTCAACTCAACTCAGTTCAACATCCAAACATTAGTCAAGGTCTAAGGGCTGTACTAATAGCATTCATATTCGGTTTCTTAAATTTTAGTTAAAATGAATACTTTCTATAATTTTATCTTAAATTTTACTCATCTTCAAAAAATCTTCTACATCCTATTTCCTATCATTTTTCTATTCTATTAAGATAATATTTCTCTATTATTTCTTTATTACTTTTTTCTCTCACTTCCATTTACAAATTTAACTACTCAATATTTTTTCTTATATTTTGAATTATTACTCAAGTAAATATTTTAGATAAAAATTTAAATTTTTTTAATATTTTTATATTTTCGTAATTATTTAAATTATTTTTAAAATTATTAATTAAAACTATAACAAATATGAGTATGAGAGAAATTATAAATGATTGGAAGAAGAATTAATTTAATTGAAATGAATAAAATAATGATAAAAGTGATTTAGAGAATGAATAGTAGTTTCTTATATTTGGGGAACCATTGTTCATCCCCTAAACTTTTTCCCTAAAATAGGGATCTGAATGAAGGGAGGTTTTGAGAGCATTTCCTAAACTTTTTCTCAAATTATAAGAAAAAAGAGGTTATAGGGCACCGAATGGGAGTGTTCTTAGCCCACTCAGCATCATCATATACAACACCAACTACTCTACAATTTATCTATATTTTATATTAATTTTTTTTCTTTTTCACTTTAATTCAAAATTATTGTCCTAGAAATAGTTTAAAATATATGAAAATAATAATTATTTAATACTTAGACTGCGTTTGGATGTTGAACTGAGCTCAGTTCTTTATGAATAATATTGCGTTGAGTAGTTAATGAAGTTATGTAGAGCCCATCTAAATTGAGTTTAAAGTGTGTTTAAATGTTAAGATGAGTTTAATACTTTTTATGAAAATTTAAAAAAGGTTGTGGGTCCTATTTATAAAGATGTGTTAAGTGAAAAATATTGTGAATCTCATGTGTAAGGGGTTTTGAGTAGAGTAATTTGAGAGTTGAGTATTTAGATGTTAGACTCAGTTTAAAATTAAACTGAGTTCAGTCGAGTCTTACAACCAAACGCAGTATTAGTTGTAAATGGAGAGAGAAATCTTGTATTCTCACTCTATACTTCAACTTCCCACGGAATAAAATTTCTAACAATTTCGTAGACGTAGACACGTTACCGAATCACATAAATTTTGTATCGTGTGTGATATCTCAACTCATCTTATCTAATAATTATAACTTTTTCAAATTTTCAAACAAAATACAACAAACAATTCAACTTTTTAAAATTTCAAAACAAAAATAATGTTAAAAAAATATTTTAACAATATTTTATTTAATTTTTAACTTTGATCTTATTTCATCTTATCTCAATTTATTATTCAATAGGAAAAAGCTCCAGGCCGGATGGGTGCCTTTCCAATTTTTACACCAACCAATGTTGATCTACCATGTAGGAGGTGTAGGAAACTCCATTATACATCCGCATGCATGATAAAAGAAATTTCATTTCTCTCCTCTCTCAATGCTCTCCCCCTCCCTCGCGTATCCCATCTCCTTTCTCCTCTCCCCAGCAGCCATTTCCTCTCCCCTTTTCCATTTCTTTCTCTCCCCAGCATCCCTAGAATAAGATTTGAAATATTTTGACAAAAATTATTAGAATGCTTCTTGTTAGTATAAAACTATAATAATAATAAAAAAGATTTAAAACAACCTTCTCTCTCTCATTCGAAGGTCTTGCTTCACTTTTTGTCAAATGAGTTGATTTCAGAAAATTAGACTGTCGATTTGTAGCCTAGGCAAACAGGGTGGAGCATTTTAGCTCCCATGGTATATAATAGCAAGAAAACATCAAAACATGGGCTTGATTCTCTTTGGTTTTAGCATGCTGTCTTCTACTTGCAAATAAAAAAAGAGCGCATGGGCATGGGAGCTAAAACGACAACCCAGTTCCAACTTTCAAATTTGCTTGAATGGGTTCAAAATCCTACTTCCTTCAGTTTGCGATCTCAAGCTTGAAATTCTCAAACTATTAATGGGCTTTGAAAATCTATTAAATCAACTGTTGTTGACATAGCACTTAGAGATCCTATCAATAGTGTCACCTTCCAACATCAAGAAAGAGGGGGAGAGTAGGGGTGGGAGGAGGGAGGGTGAGAAAGAGGGGGAAGATGATGTGAATTTCTTTTTAATGCATGCAGGTGTAGAATGGAGTTTCTTGCACCTCTTACGTGGCAGTGTGTCATTGGCGGGTGTAAAAATGGGTTAGGCACCCGACCGGTTTGTAGCTTTTCACTATTAAATATAGTCATTATTTTTTGGGTCCGAGGAGTTCGGAGTTACTTTTTTTTTTTTTCCTCAAACAAACAATATATAGAAATGAAGAAGAGTACCTAATACAGAGTATAAAGAAAGAGGGATCAAATCCAGTTCACGTCCAATGCTGGGAGTCATGTGTGACTAGGTCTTGGGTAATGTTACTATATCGGAGTGAGTTAACAACCTTCGTTTTATTGCCGCGACTTTTATACCTATTGAGGCATTTTTTTCGTCACAATAAAAGATTGCTACTGTACAGGCTTTTATTTCCGTCGAACTTGAAAATCGCTGCAACATATACTTTTTGCAGCGAATATTGTCGATGTAAAAGTCAGATTTGGCCAAGTAAAATGTATTAGCGGCGAATCACAAGCGCCGAAAAACTAATAAAATTTAAACTCCTCGCATTTTCCCCGTTCTTTTAGGCTTGGTTTGGGTAGTGAAAGTGTTTGAGAATATTTGTGAATAGTAGTGAAAAAGTAATAATAGAATATTGAATAGTAGTAAAAAGTAGGTAAAAAGTAATGAATAGTAGAAAAAGTATGTGAAAAGTAATAATAAAGTAAAGAATAGTAGTGAGAGTGTTTGAGAGTACCTGAGGTACTCTCGGTACCCAAACAAGGCCTTAATTACCTTTAGCCGTCTCCTCCCCCCCTCCCTCCTACGATCCCCACTCTTCATGCCTCCACGCAGCAGCCACTGCACGCCGCCGTCACCGTCCACCTCCACCGTCGCCGGCCAACCCAGCCAAGCCCCTTCCTCCCGGATCCTCTCTCTCGCGCACCGCAGATCTCCCTTTCTCTTCTCTCTCGGATTCCCAGTGCCGCCGCGCCCGCAGCCGCCGCACCACCTCCAGCTACCGGCGTAGTTATCCCCCCAACGGTCCCCAGGCCCTCCACCGAAGCTCTCCCTCTCTCTCACCGTCGATCTGCTCTCCCACTCACTGATTTTGCTCAAGCTCCTATACCCACCTTGCGCCGCCTTCCTCCACAGCGCAGCACTGCAGAAACCGCAACCCATTGTATTTCAGAATCTAGAGATTTCCAAAACAGAGGCTTGCGGTGTTGGAAATTCAGGCGGGGAGTCATGACTTGCAACAATATAATGCTTTGCCCCAGACGAGGAGCATCGGGAGGTAGACCTTAAATCTTATTGAAAATTGAGAAATATCAGTCTAAAACTCATTAGGTATATGGTTGTTCATGTTCTTTTGTGAGTGCAGATCTCTAAATATTATTTCTCTTGATTAATTGCTTGGAATAATTCGTTCAATTTTCGCATCAAAACTCGCACTGAATTTGACCCCCCCCTTTTTTTTCTCTGCTATAAGCACAACCTAGAGGTCCCAAACCATCATTTCTGGAAGCCTCGAGAACGTGCTGTTCTGTAATTGAATCTGATTAACACTTTTGTGACGATTAATATTGAATGAATTTGTGATTTTTTTTATCATATATGTACGAAACTCTTCGTTAGTTTCTGCACTTTCTTTTAATTCATTCTAGAGCAACGTTGCTCAACCTGTAGGCATTTATGATGCACCCAGTTGCTAAAGAGTTTAGAAATATAGTTACTCATTGGTTGACTAGTTATATGTGATGAGCAATTTATGGTATTTCAGTTTAGATAATATCAAATTTCAGCATCTTGGGCTTAGCGTCTTGGGCTTTGGGTCTAGTTGCGCCATTTTGGATATACTAGTTGCACCATTCTAGCTCTGCTTATGTATTACTTTGTTGATATGGGGAATCTTTTTTTAGTACGTCTTGAAATCTATAACCAAGTGCATTTCATGAATCAAATAAATGAAAACCTTCAAGCATTTAAACTTTTTATAGTTTGAACCTCCAAAAAAATTAGATAATATACAATATCGTTACGAACCAATTGTTAACTTTAGTTACTTTACATAAAAGACATGACTTTTTTTTTTTTTTTTATAAGTACATAAAAGACATGACTTTTTTTTTTTTTATAAGTACATAAAAGAATGACTTTTATGCAAGTAAAATGAAGTTAGCATAAAAGACACAGGTCTGCTATAGCAAATGACACAAGGATCTCTAGATGTCATCTAGTCGCTGCTTATGAAACACAGTACAAATGTGGCTGTATATGCAGCATGGTTTTCATATTGCTTTTATCTTCTAGTCATTTATGTATTTTCTTTAGAAAAACAAAAAAAGAATAGTTGATTGATCATATGAATCTTCCATATGAGAATAGCTTGGTAACTTTTCACTTAAATTGCTTGCAGAAAGGAGGATAACCGCTCAGTCTCCAAACCCTGCTTAGGCAGCGTAGGGAAAACGTTCTGTACCGCTAACTGAGCGGTGTGTGAGCTTCCTCCTCTCTTTCATCCCCATGTCTAGGCTATGACTCGTACCTGTCTCGAGCTTATTGGAAATAAAGTTGTTGCTTGTGTTGGAAATACTAGTGAAACGTTTCACTAGTATTTTATTTATTTATTTTTGTAACAAAGTTTTTAGATCTAATGTATTGCCGATATCTAGTCTTGTGCTCAATTTGTGACATTGCAATGAGAAGGACATGCCAAATCAAATCTAGGGTCCAAATTCTAAGAGCATCTAGGGTCAAATCTTAAAATCATGAGATATTGAATTTCAGTTTGGTTTAGGTTAATGTGGAAGAGCTTGTGCTAGATATATTCCGCTCTCACTCATTTGTTTCATTGGTTTGATTTGCTTGTTTCCTTGTTGGGATTATAGTGTTTATTCTAGTGATTATAGTGTTTGTTCATTATCCAATGTTAATGCTCTGAGTGTGTATTAATTTACAAGAAAAGATAAATGATTTTCAATATCTTGTATGGGCTTGAACTTTGTTGGAGGCTGTAGTAGTTGGAAGTTTTGACACTACAATCTGATTTGTAGGTAGTGACTTCTTTGTGTGTGGAAATTGGGGAGTTGATTGGGTTGATAGAGAGTTTTGGGAGTAAATAATGCTTATATCTGTATTTATGATTATGCTTTACAAGAAAAGCATGTTTGCCATGTTTAAACATGGAATGTTAGCCTACTGAACGTGGAAAAACCAGCATCACTTTCGGCTCGCATTTGGCTGTGTATAATTTAGAGTTGTGCTTCTACTAAATCTAATTTACCTTATTGTTGCAGTGAATATATGACATATGTCATGAAGGCCCTTGAACTGGAGGATACAATAAAAAATTACGAATGCCGTATTTCAACTGGATGGTTTGTTTACTTTTACTCTTTACTCTTTACTCTTGCTTATTGAGTCCGTCTCAATATATGTTTCAGGTTGTTTATTCATGACCTTAGACATTTATATCCATTGTTTCAGGGAGTATATTTCAAGCCTTAGACCTGCTAAAGCTGGCAAAATAGGGCCCCTCAATGAATTATTTGTTATTTGACTTGGTTTCTTACATATCATTTTTTACAACTCAGATATTTTACCTGCTTGGTGACACTTGTTATTGGCTTTTAGATCATTTGTAAGTTTGGTTTTGTGCTTCCCACTTGTGAAATTGCTTTTTTGAGCAAGAACATACAATTTGGATGTGTATAATATTTTTTGTGGATTCTGTTTTCTTGCATTTTTTTTTAATTTTCTGAAAAACCTTTTCCGGTGAGTAAACTTCGCGGCAAATGATTTTTCGTCGGTTTAACTTATTTGCGGTGAACTATAATCACTGCAAATACTCTTTTTTCGGCGACAATTAACGACTGAAAATGTATAATAGCGACGATAATTAAAAATCATTGGGAAAATATAGAGCCATTTGCGGCGATTTCTCAACCTTTTGTGACGATATATATTCTTGCAATTGACTTTTCTCAACGATTTAATAATAAATGAAAATGCCATTTCCGTTGATTTTTGGGACAATTTCGACGGACAAAAATTGCCAGAAATAATAGTTTTTTGCGACGATTTTGGTCTATCATTGAAGTTGATCAGAAAAGGCACTTTAATTTCGTCGAACATGCAGCGAATTAGAAATCGCCGAAAATGATTAAGTGCAGTGATTATTAGGGGTATTTGTGAAGATTTTAAGTGCTGAAAAATGCCTGATTTCTTGTAGTGCCATTGGATTTTGGTGTTAAGAGTATTTTAGATTATTTATAAATAATAATGAAATAATTTATAAAATATGATAATAAAAAAATTATAAATAATTTGTAAATAATAGTAAATTAATTTAAAAATTTCTTAGAATAATTTTGATTTGACTGCCATTGGATGAAGCAAAGTTCGGAAGAATATTTTAGTCAAGGTTATGTGATCTTAGTCCAGAAGATTATGTGATCTTAGTCAAGGTTAGGCATCCCATCACAAAATTCAGACTAATCATTATTATTGCATGAAACTCATGTGTGAAAGCTCCAGGCCAGGTGTATCCTTCAAAAATCACCTCTCTCTCTCTCTCTCTCTCCGAAAGTCAAATATTTAATAATTTAATCGTTAGATTAATTTGTTTAGCTTGTACGGACTATTTGTGTTTTCCCATAAATATTATGTATTTTGACTCAATCAAATTACGTTATAATTTACTCAAACTTGTTAAACCTTGATGCACATGATCACAAGGGAAAATATTTCTTATGCAAATGTCAAAACCCATGATTACCATGGAAGTTCATTAATATAATGGAATATGTATAATTATTAAACGAAAGCAGCTACTGAAAGTTCCTTTTCAATTTCTCGCTCTTCCTATTATTTTTTGGCATCATTCTGGTCAAAATATTGAAGAACACCAACTTTATTTTGAAAGAAAAACTACCATTGTTTATTTTACATATATACAAATATCATGTTAGAATTAAATTCCTCCACATGATACGCAAACTTTTGCATCCATTTCCAGATTTCCTATTTGCAGAAATTATGAAAACTTATTCAGTTACAAACATGTCTTTTTTTTTTTTTTTTTTTTTTCCGAGTTGGTTTACAAATTACATGTGATCGATTGAACGTAAAAAAGGAAATCTTGCCGGTGTTCAGCGAGGAGAAAGATTGGAAACTGTAAGCCCATTTACAGAAGGATTTGTAACGGCCGAAAAAGGATCAATCTGCTGAACGATTCTCCCCATAGCAAGTGCAGGCTGTTTTGGTTTAGGAAGAGGTAATATTGACTCGTCTCCCAACAGAACTGCGACAGATGACATTGTGGGTCTATCCGCAGGATCCTCTTGGACACACAAAAGCCCGATATGCATGTATTTTTTAACTTCTTGTGTAGTCAGGTAGGACTCTATCAACACAGGCTCCACAAACTCCATTTCCTTTCCTTCATTCCAAAGTCTCCATGCCTGTCATCCATATACATATAGTCAAATTTGTTTAATATCCATTTTGTTATGAACTCAGTACGTTAATTTTCATATCCTCCCCGACATGAGAACTTGCCAGTTGAGGGAGACTGTACATATGTAGATGCAAAAGGGTCCACCAGGTACCCAAAACTGAAGCCTCGAGATATGGAAAATTGTAAGTATTGTTTGTATTTTATGAATTGTTTAGCAATAGATTGTAATGGGAGAAGTTGGCATGGGGTATTACGTTGCTGTGGAAGAATCGTGAAGTTAATTTATCAGTGCTTAGCTACTCAAAATCCCATATGTATTGATGCACTTATTAAGGATGATGATCATGCTAGTATAGAAGAATGGTATCTCACGGGGTTTATGGGCATCCGGGCACTAACTGTAGAGTTGAGACATGGAATTTAATAAGATCTTTAAGTAGAGTGGGGAAGAACGTTTGGCTGGTTTTTGGTGACGTCAACGAATTATTAGACCAAAATGAGAAGGAGGGAGGGATAGACCGGAACAACAGATGCATGTGTTTAGAGTAGTGCTAAATGACTGTGCATTAAGAGATCTGGGGTTTAGGGGTCTTAAGTATACACAGTACAACAGAAGAGAAGGAAACTCTTGCATAATTGAGAGATTGGATAGGTTTTTGGCGAATTTCCATTGGTTCCGAAATTCTCCAGAGCAACTGTCACTCATGGAGTTGCTACATACTTGGACCATTTACCTTTATGGTTGGAGGCTTTACACACAAAAAAAAAAAAAAAAAGATGAAAAAAACTATTTAGATTTGAAGCCATGTGGGTAGGAGAAGAAGGATGTGCAAAAATTATTGAAGAGTCTTGGAGAAATGGCTCTACCAGAAGTAATATGAAGGAAGTGATGGAAATGATCTCAGGACGTAGTAAAAAATTAGACTACTGGAATCGAAACACGTTTGGAAATATTCAGAACCAATTGCAAAAGGAAAATTTGAAACTTAAAAATGTGCATGAGAAAGATCCAAATTGTGTTGATATTGTTGGGAGTGCATATGCATGAAAGGAAGTCCAAATATGGCTAGAGAGAGAGGAAATAATATGGAGACAAATGTCTAAGGCCCTATGGTTGTAGGAGGGGGATCAGAATTTGAAGTTTTTTCACACAAAAGCCTCACACAGGAGAAGAGAGAATACCATACAGAAGTTACAAGATGAATGTGGAGAATGGCAAGAAGGTGAGAATAGAGATAAACTAGTATTTGATTACTTCCTATATCTATTTAAAGCCTCTGATCAGAGAGACTCGATCTATAGAATTCTTGGAAGAGCTGTTAGGGACAGTTACTACTATTATGAATGAGGAATTAACAAATGCATACACTGAGGATGAGATGCGAATTGCTCTACAACAAATGCATCCTATAAAAGACCCTGGACCTGATGGTATGACCCCAATATTTTCAATGGTACTGGCACCTCATTGGCAAATCAGTCAATGCAATAGTCCTTCAAAGCTTGAATACTGGTGAAGTTTCTAAGGCCTCTTAATCATACTTCTATTAATCTAATACCAAAGAAGAAATCCCCTGTGAAAGTAGCTGACTTTCGACTAATTAGTATTTGCAATGTGACATATAAACTCATATCTAAAGTCATTGCTAATAGACTGAAACAAGTGCTTCCTTGTATTATCTCGGACTCACAGAGTGTTTTGTGTATGGGAGACTTATCATTGATAATGTATTGTTGCTTATGAATTTATTCATTATTTGAGACAAAAAATAGTTGGGAAGAAATGTTATATGTCACTAAAATTGGATATGAGTAAAGTTTATGATAGAGTAAAGTAAGATTTCTTGGTAGTTCATATGCACAGACTAGGTTTTGATGTCAAATTGATCAAATTGGTTATGAAGTGTGTGAGAATAGTTTCTTTCTCTGTTTTGGTCAATGGTGAACCATAAGGTCCTATAACTTTGTATTCCACGGCGAAAGTGTTACAAACTCCCAATAGAGGATTGAGGCAGGGGTATCCCCTATCCCCTTACCTCTTCCCATTATCTACTGAGGGGCTAATAAGTCTTCTGAAAAGAGCTGAAAATAATCATACTATTTATGGCATCAAGATCTATAGAGGGGCCCCTCGAATTAATCATCTGCTTTTTGCAGATTATAGTGTCTTTTTTTGCAAAGCTGATACTAATACAAACACGAGAGTCTAGTTACTATTAAAACAATATGAGATGGCATCGAGGCAGAAAATAAATAGAGAGAAAATATCTATGGTATTCAGTAGCTAGGAATGTGTCAGCTGGGGTATAAGAAGAGATTATGTAGCTGTGGGGTGTTAATAATATACAACAATATGAGAAGTAACTGGGTTTAACCCCAGTAGTAATCTCGAGCCTTCATAGAGATTAAGCTGAGGGTTTGGCAGAAATTGTGGAGTTGGAATGAGTAGTCGTTATCCTGAGGAGGTAGATAAATACTTATAAAAGCTATGGCTCTATCCATCTTTACATATGCTATGAGTTGCTTTAAACTATCGGGCAGCCTATGTTCTAAACTGGAAAGCCTAATGACAAGATTCTTGTGAGGCCAAAAAAAGCAAGAGAGAAGGCTGCATTGAATTAGCTGGGATAAAATATGTGAGTCTAAATTCAGAGGAGGTTTGGGCTTGAAAGATTTGAGAATCTTTAATATGGCACTCTTGGCAAAATAGGGGTGGAGAATTTTACATGAGGAAGGTACTATGCTACATAAAATCTATAAAGCAAAGTATTTTCCAAAAGTGAGCTTTTTTTACTTCACTTGTGGCCATAATCCTTCATATGCATGGAGAGGAATTTGAGAAGCTAAGAATATGCTAATCCAAGGATGTAGATGGAGAATAGGTAATGGGAAATCTGTGAAAATTTGGGTGGATTGTTGGATTCTAGCTCATCAAGCTTTAAGGCAAGAATACAGTAATGTGGAGGTTGAGTCTTGTGAGGATACTGTTGACTGCCGTATAGACAGCAATACTAAGTGGTGGAATGATGAAAAGATTGAGCTCTATTCAATCCAGATGTTGCTATAGATATTATGAAGATCATCATATGCCCTAGTGAACAAGAGGATAAGTGGATATGGACTCAAGAAAGAAGTGGTAGCTTCAGTGTTAAAAGTGCTTACAGATTTTTCAGAGACAAGCTGAAAAGTAACCCAAGAGAGCGTTCACATGCTAGCAGACAACAAGCTCTTTAGAAAACTTTGTGGAAACTGAAAATTCCTACCAAAGTCAAGGTTTTTGCTTGGAGAGCTTGTAGAGAGGGATTATCTACTCAGTATAATCTCAAGAGAAAACAGGTTAAAGTTGAGGACAAATGTTGCTTCTGCCAGGATATGGAAGAACTCCACATGCACTATTTTATTGCCACACTATCCGAGAATCTTGGAACAAATATTTCCCTTCTTTGCAAGGAATTGACAATCTTTTGAATATTATGGATATAGCAATGATTGTGAAGGAGAAGGTTAATGTAGAAGATCTAGCTACATTTTTCTTGATAGCTTGGGGGATTTGGTTTCGAAGAAATAAAATGATGCATGGCAAACTTTGTGTTGTCCTAGACAGGTGATTGAGCATGCTTTATCTATGCAAAAAATTCACAAGGAGTTGACGGCTATTCCAAGCACACAGTCAGACTATTTGCTGCTGGAAACCACCCCCTCAGGGGTACCTAAAGCTAAATGTAGATAGGGCAATGTTCTTCGATCAACATAAAGCAGGTGTTGGGGTCATTCTCAAAAATGAGAAATGAGACATGGTGATGGTGGGAATCAAAGTGGAAACAGAGGTTGCTGTTCCAGAATCTTTTGAACTGCTGTTCCAGAATCTATGAGGCTGCACATAGATAAGCACGTTATACTTGGAATGTAAAAAGTATTGAAATGTGGTGGGATGAAGTTCCATTAATTGCCACTCAAGCTATATGGTTTGATAAAAACAAGGTGTAATGCTTGTGATTAATGATATTTTGGTTTCCTATATAAAAAAAAAAAATTTCTAAGCAATATTATGTCCTGACAGATCAGCCGGTATTTACAAACATGCAGGCCAGTATAGATCACACAATTTGTAATTACAAGACTCGTTACATATGTATAAAAACTAAAACACGTACATCAGTATATTTTTTATTTTAATGTGTCTAGCTAGCTAGTATGTTGATAATCATATATATTTGCAAATAAGTTTTTTTTTTTTTAAACACATGATATTTGCTATAAAAGAATAAATAATGGAAAGAAACATACGTATGCAAGGAGTGTCTGGGCATGCTCGGTCAAGTAGAAGCCGCTATTTTTCTTGCCACTAGTAATCTCAAGCAAGATGACGCCAAAGCTGAAAACATCAGATTTTACAGAAAATAGTCCCTCCATTGCATACTCGGGAGCCATGTATCCGCTGTTTTGAGCATAGCAATACAACGTAACTTTCTTCTCAATTGAGCACTAAAAATTAAGGAAAATAAAAGAAAAAGTAGATCACTCACTATGTTCCGACGACTCTCCTAGTGTTAGCAGTGTTCTGGTTCTCACCGAAGATCCTTGCCATGCCAAAATCTGATATTTTGGCGACCATTTCATGGTCCAGTAATACATTACTTGGCTTTAGATCCCTGTGAATTATTTTAAGTCGAGAGTCCTCGTGAAGATAAAGAAGTCCTTTCGCAATACCAAGAATAATGTTATTGTATGTCTTCCCGTCAAGCTGACTGCGTTTCTTCGGATCTGGAATTCAGTAGTACTAGTACTCATCAACTAGTAATTTTTGTTCAATCTGAATTAACAAAACGACAAGAAGGTAAAGTACATTTTTTTTTTTCTTTTTTTATATTGTTTTTAATTATTTGACAGCATTACAATTCATCGACATGCAGAAAATTAATTGATGATCTAGTCACATCCTTACCTTGAGAAGATGGGAGGGACAAGTGAAAACTTGAGGCGTTGTAGAATCGGTACAGCTCAAACCTCATATTACAATTCCTACTAACAATAATTCCACCTTGGCGATAAAAGCAGCATGCCTGAAGCTCTCCAAGGGCAGTCTGCAAACAGTTATAACAGTACTTTTCTGAGATGTCCCTAGTACATTGTACAAGACCATAGATTCTTTTCTTCCTTGAGAATTTAATTTCACCAGTTGCGAACATGCTTGTAGAGGGATCAAACGCAGTCTCGTTCGAGATGTTATTCATTAAGTACCTTAAAACTTGTTCTAAATGAACTGGATTTGATATATTCTTCTGCATTTGATTCTGCTCTGGATACTTCCCAGTATAAACCATCAAGGAAAAGAAGTTCTGGAAGGAGTAGCGAACTTGACAGAGTTCAAACCATATCATAGCATCTTCACTTGTGCAATGCTTTAAGATTTCCTTGGTTGCAGTCTGTATACAATTCCGACAAACTGTGGAGTTGACATCCCCTCTACAAAGCGCCTGTCCATAGACTCTGTCTGAGTCCTCTCCAGTGGAGGTGTTGTAGAAACCTGTCAACGAAGTATTGGAAGGCAGAGACCCGAGGAGGAGCTTGAGATTGTTTTCAAATGGGCTGTTGAGTGTGTAGTTTTTAATCGAGGTCTCTGTGTTACAAAACGTAGAGAGAAGATCCCCACTGGCCGGCGTGGCCGCAAGCATAGGGCGCATCAAAAGTGGGATAATCAACAAAAGCATAGCCAATAATGCATCTTTCTTATCCATCTTCCAAATATGGTTGAACATGGTCATAGGATGATTACTTTGGCCAATAGGTAGTGGAGATGGATCAAGGTAATTAACCTGACATCTGATCAAGCACAACTGGTGTCGGTCAGAATGATCTCTTCACGACATTTCATCCTTTGACAACACGATTTACCCACAAACCCGTATGAGGTTATACATTACATAGAAACTTCCGCCCAAAAAGATTTAGGTCCGACTCTTTCTGATGGAACCGTCGAACATTCCTCTGAAACTTCCCCGATGGACGTTGATACTGACTCGAAATATTTAGGACTGACTTCTCCGAATGGTGACAATGGGGAAAAATTTTCCCGTTCGAAAAAAGTATATTTTTTGTGCTAAGCTTAAAATACTAGTAGTAATTTACTGCTATTGTATATCAATTAACATCATTAATTTGATTCCATTCTTTAAGATAATAGATAATGATAGACTACTTATTAACACTCGTTTATAGTAAGCTTTTCATTATCCTAAGAACGAGCTAAACAAGTGGCTCAAATTGTTTGAGAGTTTCAAATCACGTGACGGAGCTTACTTGTTTGACAATTCTACTTGAAGATACATCTACTTCGTGAAAAAGACTGGCATGCACCTTGTGAAGAACCTGGAAAGTGGAAAGCAACTAGAGGGGCAGTGCAAAATTAACTGATGGAACAGACTTACCTTGATCAGACCGGTTTTGCCACTTCAGTAGGTGTGTGGTTTCGGACCGGACTAGAAATACAATTTTCCTTTTAGTTATGATTTGGACAGTGAGATGAGATTAGATGAGTTCAAATAGTTTTAGATCAGTTAAATAAAATATTATTTTTTAATATTATTATTATTTTAAAATTTGAAAAAGTTGAGTTGTTTATTATATTTTGGATAAAAATTTAAAAAAGTTATAATTATAAAATAAAATTAGTTAGAGTGATTCTTGAATCTAAACCGGGGTTAGATAGCGGATATGGTTTCTCAGCTGGCCATTTCAATTAACTATTGCTTTCATATTTTCTATCACATGAAATTTCTCAAAAACCAAAAGAGATTAATTTCTATGATCACCTGCTCTAATTAGGACCTAGGATAATTTTTTGGACGGTGCTATGTCCACCGCTCCCAGCTCCTGTTAGATATAATTAATCTTCTTTTTTTTGTTAATTTTTTGAAAAATACTATATACACAAAAGGATCCCACAAAGGGATCACACACACTGATGTGACACACTGTGACTGTGCCACGTCTCTTTCTTTTCTTTTCTTTTCTTTTCTTTTTCCTTCTTTTTTTCCTCCTCCCGTGCGTCTCCCCTCCCCTCCTCCCCCTTTCCCTCTCTACCTCCACCTCCCCGTGGTGGCCATAGTGGTCGGGGACCACCTCAAGGCCGGCAGAATCAGCTGGCGGTCCAAGCAGCACCGTCCATGGGAGCTCCCGTGCAGCGAGCGAAAGGGGGAGGAGAGGAGGGGAGGGGAGACGCATGGGAGAGGCATTGCCGTGAGGGGAGGGGAGACGGCGGCTTCTGCAGGCCCTGAGGTGGTCTCCTACCGCTACGGCCGCAATGGAAAGGGCGGAGGCAGGTGGAGTCGGCGGAGACGCACAGGAAGGGGGAGACGCACGGGAAGGGGGAAAAAAGAAAGAAGAAAAAAAAAGTGAGTAGACGTGGCACACTGTGAGTGTGCCACATCAATGTGTGGGATCCCTTTGTGTCTATAGCAGCTCCCTATTTTTTTTAAATGTATTTTTTTACACTTTTTAAATAATTTTAAAAAAATAAAAAAGTCACAATATTATTAAAAAATACTTCCTTAATAACTAAGTAAAAAGAAAAATAAAAAAGAAAAATAAAAAATTTCAACGGTAACACGGAACTGTAAGAACCAGTGGTGAAAGTATCATTTTCCCTAATTTTTAGAGCGGCACTACAGTCAACGTTGGTAGCTCCCACTAGTTATTTTGGTGTGGTTTTTTTAACTTTTTTTACACGTATTTTTTTAATACTTTTAAATTTAAAAAAAAAAAAAAAAATTTCACAACATCAGTAAGTGTACGTGGTAAAAAAAAATTCCCAGCAGTACTAGCTCTGTGGGACTAGCATTATTATATATATATTTTTCCTATGTACATGGTCTTCGATCGGAGTTACTTATTTACTGAATTAAATGGACAGTTAAAAATGGATATTTAGAATCTTCTTATGCAACTCGTGGTCAATATAAAATCATAAGTTTTTATGAATAGGGCATGACAAATGAAACATCTGCCACATTTACATTGAAGAGTCAATTACAAAAGCAATACTATTATTATGATCCCTACTTATATAAATATTAAATAATATTATACATTTTAAGTGGTTTTTTTTTATCTGAGAACACAATGTTTAATTTATAAGATCAATTATTACATACACAATGAGATTACACAAAAGTAAACCTACAAACTGATGTGATTTTATGACATTCGTTAAATCTAGTTTATAATAAAACTAACTTTATAATCTGACGCATGACCACATCAAGTCACGTCAATTTATAAGTTTACTTTTATAATTCTTTTGTGACTAAAGTATTTTTCTTAATTTATTGATGTGTACTACACATGCACAAGACAGGGCATTGATGAAGTTCTAAATCCACTTGTAGCGTTTCATCGATCAACGTGGTCCAATATTGGAAATCGACAAGCCATTGACGGAGAGAGAGTTTGGTCCACTTGTTTCGTAGTGATCAGTGAATCTGCCCACAGAAAATGCAGGTCGTTGAGGTTGGCAAAGAGACGTTGAAGCGCCATCACTTTGCAACATTACAACGACAGATGACATGGTTGGCCTTTCATTTGCATCTTCTTGAACACACAATAATCCAATATGCAAGTATCTTAGAAATTCGTCCGGGCTGCACGACTCCTTCAACAAAGGATCCATTAACTCCAAAACATGATTTCCTTCATTCCATAGTGTCCATGCCTGCACCATTAATATTTAATGCATAAGTTTAGACAAATTCTGACGTCGATATAAATATAATATATATTTAGCTTCCAAAGTATAATCTAATTAATTATCCTAGCTTGTCCAAAAAAGAACTATAGTACTTACAAATGCAATGAGGCTAGGAGCACGTTTTGTTCTATGGAAGCCAGCATTTCTTCTCCCAGTTAAAATCTCAATTAAGAGAACTCCAAAACTAAACACGTCAGACTTAATGGAATACATTCCTTCCATAGCATACTCCGGAGCCATGTACCCACTGCCAACGTCAGTCTCATGTTTAGAAGCATATATATAAATAAAGGAAATCAATAATCCAGATTCTCTCATTTTTATCTCTAGATCCGACCCGTTGGATCAGGGATTATTTGTATTGTATTCTTGTACATCGGTCACACTTTTTTTTGTCACCATTTGAAATAAACTTCTCTGCATGCAGCTCTATGGATGTAAAAGTGCATACTTCCTAGAATACATAGATGTGTCGTGTGTATCGATTCTATTTTTATATTCTTTTCCTATTGTTCCTAAAAGTGCATAGTTCCTAGAATACATAGATGTGTTGGTAGATATTTTACGTGGAACAGCACTAAATTATGCTATTGTTATTCTGATTAATTTTGATCGTTGTTTTGGTTATAGAAGAAAAGTTAATAAGAGTATTTAGAATTTTTTTACATGGCATGCGTGCGATGCAATAAGTCATCCAATTTAATAATTTATAAATCCAAGAAATAGAATTAATCGAGAAATAAGAAAAAGGTGTACTCACTATGTCCCGACAATTTTAGCCGTATTAGCTTCACCTTCTGTCCCTGCAAAGATTCTTGCCATTCCAAAGTCTGAGATCTTGGGGTTCATGTCGTAGTCCAACAACACATTACTTGCTTTTAGGTCCCTATGAATGATTCTGAGTCGAGAATCCTCGTGAAGATAAACAACTCCTCGAGCAATTCCACCTATTATATTAACTCGTTTATTCCAATCAATTTGTGCGCTTCTACTTCGATCTAACAATCAAAACCCCAAAGCAAATCAACTTCTCAACTTATTTTAGAAAAAAAAAAACTCATTTATCATTATTCTGTAAAAAAAAAAAGAAGGTTTTTTCAAGCTTGTCCTCTGAGGGAGAAAAAAAAGAAGAAGAGACAAGCTGGGGAGGAAATTAACGAACCAAAGAGAAAGACATCTAGGCTGCTGTTGGGCATGAATTCATAGACAAGCAGCTTTTCCTCTCCGTCTATGCAGAAACCAAGAAGCTTGACGAGGTTTTTGTGTTGAAGCCTCATTATTAGTAGAACCTCATTTGTGAATTCCTCTGAACCCTGCTCGGAACAGCAGGAGAGCCTCTTTACCGCTACTTCCTTTCCATCACTTAGGATACCCTGCAAAATTCATATATAATTTGCTTTTATCGATCAATAAACCTCGATCGTCTTGATCATTAGTACTAATAGTCTCGTCATTTTGTAGAAAATTATATCATGTTACCTTGTAAACAGGACCAAAACCACCTTGCCCAAGCTTATTTGAATCAGAGAAGTTGTCAGTAGCTGCTTGTATTGATGCCAAATCAATACGGGGAAAATCTGCATCGATACTTTTACTATTTGATTGTCGACTGACACCTTTTCTCACCCCTGAACAGAAAAAACAAGCTAGGGAGGTATCACTGGTGAAAAATGGAAGTACCAAATTGTAAAGCAAACCCAGTGATATTCGTCTAATTAATTTACGTTTTATAGCCTTTTTGTTCACAAGGCAATATATGAAGGAAGCAAAAAGTACTAGCGCCAAGCAGGCTGATACAACTATGAGGGTAATGATGATCCTCATTTTCTTTCCACCGCCTGCAATTAAAGGCAATCATTTGTTAGGCAGCCAAAATGATCCTTTTTTTGTTTTAATGATTTAGTTTGTTTTCTTGCCACAGTTCCAAATTCATGAGGCTTATACTGTTCTATTTTTCTTTTGCAACAATAAAAGTTCGAGAATTCCATTAAAAGAGACGCAATCATTGGTGTTAGGCGTTCTTAATTAGTGCGATAAAACTAATCTGTGATAGAAGAGGGTGTTGTGGACAAATATATATATATATATATATATATCTATATACATACTTACTTGCCCCTTGATCATTAGTTGAACTTGGAGATTTAGATGCGTCTCCATAAAAGCTGTATAACTCATACCTCAAGTAGCAACTAGTACTAATAAGTCTTGCTCCAACAGAGAAATAGCAGCAATTTAATACATCTGTTATGGCCGTCTGAAGGCATGAATTACAGCCATCACCTGACAAGTCTCTTGTGCACTGCACTAGAGCATATATTGTTTTATCCCCAAAGGCTGCTTCTCCGGTAGCATACATTAATTTAGCTGAAAGATTGAAAGCTGCTGCAGCCTCCGTCGTAAGGTTATTCAAAGTCTCCTTAACAACAGATTTGAACGGTTCTGGTTGGGAAATATTCTGCACGTTATCTAAGCCTTTGTTTCCTGTAACATTCACTTGGCCAAAGAAATTTTGGTTGGAATAGCGCAGCTGGCATTCCTCCTCCCATACAACTGCTTCCCTCGTGTTTGGGCAAAACCTCAAAATGTCTTGTGTAGCGGTTGCTATGCAATTCCCGCAGTTTTCATTTGTGATATAATTGAGGCACATGTGGGCACCATAAACTTGATCTGTGCCACTTCCTGTGGAGGTATTATAGAATTTGGAAGCTGAAGCATTTGAGGTTAGAAAATGGAGGACATCGTTTAGATTCTTTTGAAATTGATCACCATCTGTATAGTTACTAGTTGTGTCGGGACAAAACGAATAAGGAGGGTCAGCATAGGCCAGATCCCATGGGAGGAGGGCGAGAAAAGCAGAAAACGTAAGCAATCGAATGAATTTTGGACTGATGTGGGGATGATTCATATTTTCCTGAGTACTTCAACTCTGATATATAGTGGCCAAATCTCTCTATGTGGTGGCTGAAGGTGCTTTTGCTTCTCTTATGCCTTTAGCGGCCATAACCAAAAAACTCCATTCTCGGGGCAAGTATACAAAAATATAATAAATAATTTAATTTTTTAAGTTTTAAAATAATATAATATTAAAAAATAATATTTTAATAAAATAATATTTATTTATTTATTTTTTCTTCTCGATTCACTGTCTAAACCCATCTCAAATCAACAGGTAATTGCTTCGAAGATTCTTGGGCTAAAATTAGTCAACCCTTCTTCTAAGGTTAAAAAATCAAACCACTCTGTGGAAATTGAAAATAATATGTATTGCCCCTGAAAGTAGAAATGCATTACTAACTTTTTGTGCAAATGAGGAGAATGGTGAGGCTACGATTATTTATTTATTTATTTTTTTGCGCAGGTTGACTACTACTATAATATATAAAACCCGATACATCGAGAGTTGTCTCAAGAAAAAAACACGAAGCAACAGAACATAATTATATAAATAAGAGAGGTGGATCTTTTTACTGTAAAATAACAACAAAAAAGGTGGAATTTGAATTAAGGAGATGTTTTCATAGGTTTGCATTGTCGCTGTCCATTGCTTCAGATTGTGCAAGTATCGATTCGTAGAGCGATGTATTTTCTTACCATTTCATTTTTTAAAAAATAGAAAATAATGCTTGATATCACTTATGGCTGGAATCATGATCCAATCTTGTACAACCGAAGGATTGGATATTGCCTCTATGGTGGTGCTTGAGTCTCCTTCCAGTTATGATATTTTTTGCAGACCTAATCTCTTTGCTTTAATAACTGCCAACAATGCTGCTTTTGCTTGTCTTAAATTTGGACTAACATTGCAGATGAAGTCAATAATTGCAAAGATAACTTCTCCTGAGTCGTTCCAACATATGGCTACTGTTGTGGATCCTTATCCCTTATTGCCGCATTGGATCTCTTGAGAAAATGACCAACTGGATGCCTTTCTTCAGTATTTTGATATTTGATCATTTGCATATGCCCAAGCTACTTAATGCTGATGGAAAGTTGAAAAGACAGACTCGAAGAAAGAAAGTGGTGATTAAGACGAAGGAATTTGGTTATGATAAATGATAAATACAGTCGTGAGTGTGCAAGCGACGTGCAGTCGTTTTGATAAAAAGTGAATAAAGATGGGACCTACTTGAAAAAAAATTAAGTTTTTAATAGCGGACCCCACTCCTTTTCAAAGTGACTGTATGGCGTTTGCGCATTCCACGACTGTATGTAGAATTACCTTTATAGAGAAAATATAAACGTAATCCGGTTTTAAAATATTACACCGCACGTGGCAAACTTGGTCCGAGCACCACGTCACGGTTTTCAAAATTGTTAAAAATCTCGACGTTGCTTTTAAGCTCCATCGTGCCAAGCCGTTAACGTTCTTTACGTTGGTTCATCATCCTTGTCATGAACAAAACATGAAAGGGCAGCAGAACAGAGTAGATAGCACAACAGAGAGAGATCCAGATTCAGAGAAAGAGACAAAATTGGAAAAAGAGGAAGGACGAAATGACCGCAATTGAGAGAAAGAGACAAAATTGGAAAAAGAGGAAGGACGAAATGCAATTAAGAGATCCAGATTCAGAGAAAGAGACAAAATTGGAAAAAGAGGAAGGACGAAATGCAATTAAGAGATCCAGATTCAGAGAAAGAGGAAGGACGAAATGACCGCAATTTCCTTGATGAGAAGGTCGTGAGCTTGTTGGCAAAAGCGTCTTGTGGTTCCTTCATTCTCTCTCTTAGTGAAGCCTGTCTTTTCTTCTGTAACTTCCTGGATGCAGTGATGTCGCATCATCCTCAAACATTCATTACAGAAGATTATAGTGACGGTCGAGTCAAAGTTTTCCAGTCATGTTTATCTTGCATAACGGGTTTGAGACAGCCTTAGATATAACCAAAGGAAAATACTATTTATACCCCTTAAAGTTATTGTTTAAATGACTGTTTAGATATAACCAAAAAACTCCTTTCTCGGAGCAAGTACATAAAAATAAAATTCAACTTTTTTTATCTTGTCTAATCTATTTGGTATATATAATTTTTTAATTTTTATATAAAATATAATAAATAATTTCATTTTTTAAAATATTAAAAAAATAATAATATTAAAAAAAATATTTTAATAAAATTTTATTCAATTTTTAATTTTTATTTTATATTATTTAATCTTATCTCAACCTACTATCCAATCCTCTTAAATCAACAGAAAATTGCTTCGAAGATTGCTAAAATTAAGTCAACCCTTCTTCTAAGGTTAAAAAATCAAACCAATTTGTGGAAATTGAAAATAATATGTATTACCCCTGAAAGTAAAAATGCATTACTGACTTTTTGTCCAAATGGGCAGAGGTTTATACGTAGCCAGTCAATGGCAATAATGGTGAGGCTACAATTAATTATATATGTCAGATTATTCCAGAAGATCAGACTGGCGGTCGATTATTCCTGTAGTAATTTTCCAGTCATGTTTTTCTTGCATAACGGGTTTAAGACAATTTAGATATAACAAAAGAAAATGTTATTTAGTCCTTTCAAAGTTATTGTTTAAATTATTATTTGAGTATTTTAATTTTTTTAAATTTTTTTATTTAATAATTAAGAAAATAATTATTAATAAAATTATATATTTTTTTAATTTTTTTTAATGATTAAAAATGTTAAAAAAATATTTTAAAAAAATTATAAAAAAAAAAATCTACAAATGTGTGTTAGCGGTACACCCAAAAGTAAAAACTGCTCAAAAACAAAAGAAGGATAGGCCGGAGTTGTTAGAGGAGGTTTAAATAGTGAATTGAGATAAAATTAAAGTTGAAAGTTGAAGAAAATATCGTTAAAAATTATTTTTTAATATTAATTTTGTTTTAAAATTTAAAAAAGTTGAATTATTTATTGTATTTTATTTAAAAATTTTAAAAAATTATAATAATTAGATGAGATAAATTGATATACTTTTTAAATTCAAACAATGTTGTTTTGAGGAACATGTTTGGAAAATTCCTGTTTGAAATATTAATTAAGGGTCGTGGGCCGTAATTGTGGGCTACGTGGATTCATTGATCGTTTGAACAATGATATGCCCACCCTGGGGGGGGGGGGGATGGATATATTCCAGTCATTAGTTTGGTGTTATCCTAATTAATTCTTTTTTTCATTCAGGTGGCTAGCCAGTACTCTTTTATTCATTAAAGAGAATTGGATCAAATACTCTTTAAATGTATAAATCATGTTTACTCTAAATAATATTATTTATTTCAAAATAATTTATGTGTATTGGAGTTCTTTAATTATTTTGTTGTTATTTTATGAATGTAAATTTAGGGGAATCAATAAATGATCAAGACGTACTTGAAAATGCGAATATCAATAGTGGAGTAGTCAAATGGCCGGGCTTAAATTTCAAAATAATCTACTTGCAAATCGACTTATTGACACAATAAACATACGGCTGATCATAGGCTCAAAAAATACAGTGGGCTGTTGTTATTGGGCCCGTATCCCTTGTTCTTTTGTTGGGAGGTGTCTCAGTTTTCAGCTTGCAAACGTGTTAATAGCAGGAATGTTAGAAGAAACGTTGCCAGTATTCATCTTGGCGAAGGAATGGAAACATTAAGATCATTTACAGAAGGATTTGCTATGGGAAAACTATCAATCTTGACTCTACCCACAGAAAGTGCAGGTTGCTTTGGTTTAGGAAGAGGTATTGATTCCTTCCCCAACAGAACTACCACCTTTGATGTGGTGGGTCGATCCGCTGGATCCTCCTGCACACACAAAAGCCCGATATGCATGCATTTCAATATTTGTGTAATCATGCAGGACTCCATCAACAAAGGATCCACAAATTCCATTTCTTTCCCTTCATTCCAAAGTTTCCAGGCCTGTCAATACAGACATAAACTTGATTATGTGCATGAATTCTATCCCCAGCCAATCCAAACAAAAATGATAATGATGAAAGCATCCATTTTTAACTAAAAAAAAACATACGTATACAAGGAGTGTTTGTTCCTGCCCTGTCAGGTGGAAGCCACTATTTTTCCTCCCGCAAATAATCTCAAGCAAGATGACTCCGAAACTGAAAACATCAGATTTTACAGAAAACAGCCCCTCCATTGCATACTCAGGAGCCATGTATCCGCTGTTTTCAAGCATAGCATTATTGTGTTGTCTTCTCAATTGAATACTAAAAATAACTGGGAAAATATATTGCAGAAGAAAGAAAAGAAGTACACTCACTATGTTCCGACGACTCTCCTAGTGTTAGCAGTGTTCTGATCTTCACCAAAGATCCTCGCCATGCCAAAATCTGATATTTTAACAACCATTTCATGGTCCAACAATACGTTGTTGGGCTTTAGATCCCTGTGAATGATTTTAAGCCTAGAGTCCTCGTGAAGATAAAGAAGTCCTCTAGCAATACCAACAATAATATCGTAGCATGTCTTCCATTCAAGCTGACTGCGTTTTTCCGAATCTGAAAACATTTTTGAAGATCATTCGTTCATATTTCTTAGAGCAATTCGGAATATAACCAAGCTAATGGGCAGAAGGTTGAAGGAACAAACCGAATATAAATAAATCAAGGCTTCGATTGGGCATGAATTCGTAAACAAGCAGCTTTTCATGGACCTCTATTGCACATCCCAAGAGCTTCACCAGGTTTCTGTGCTGAAGTTTTGCGATAACTATGATCTCATTTTTAAATTCCACCAAGCCTTGCCATGACTTCCTCGATCCTCGACAACCTTTTAACTGCTACTGTCTTACCATCTGGAAGTTCACCCTGCGAAAATACCCAGAATCAGGCATAAATTCGGTACGGTGAAGCAACACTGGAGCCGCTTTAAACATAGAAGTTGCTGTTACCTTGTATACAGTGATCCGTGAGTGTATGGGAAGCAAATGGAAAGACTGTTTCATGGAACTGTACATCTCGAGAAGTATAGATTCGGCCCGTGGGAGAGTGAAGGCACAAATAACCCTTGTGATCTGGACTACTGTAGCTCAGAAAAACACAAGGTTTAGATCTAAAATCCATTTTATGGTGATTAAAAGGACGTAAATTAGGCCAACATTGACATCCAAAAGTGTGCAAAAATTTATAGTCAGGATCCCGAAGAAAAAGAAGTTTATAAGGGGATTTGTTTTGAAGTACGGGAGTAGGCATACGATTAATAAAAAAAACAGCCGTGGAAAAGGCATGGGCCCAATATTTTTGTGGGATTGACGCATGAGCCATGAGAGAGAGTCCGGTTTCCACAATATGACGATGTCGACGTTCTACAGTGCCGTTTTGGGCATGAGAATATGGAAAAGTCACACGGTGCAAAATTCCATTGGATTGAAGTATTTTTTGCAATGGCCTAAACTCACCACCCCAATTAGTCTGTACAGAGGTGATAGTGGAAGAGAAAAAATTGCGTACAAACGTAAGAAAGGCAACAAAGATTTGAGAAACAATGGATTTGGACTGTAAAGGAAATATCCATATATATTTCGAGTAATCATCAACTACAGAGAGATAGAAATGTGAACCATTAGTTGACAATTCAGGAGCAGGTCCCCATATATTTAAAAACAGAAGATAAAATGGCCTAGGTGAGCGGGTAGTGGTTGATGGATAAGGTAGAGAGTGAGACTTAGCTAAGGGACAAGCCGAACATATAGTTGATTTACTAGAGCTAGTAACAGGTAGATTAAAATGCTTGATAGTAAAAGGGGTGATGCGCGGGCTTGGATGACCCAGACGAGCATGCCAGTTGGGTGAAGTGGTTCGTTCTCCAAGCATGGCGTATGGAGAAACTGAGGTTGATGAAGTGGAAGCACCAGTTGGCAGCTCATACAGACCATTCCTAACATGTCCCTGGAGAAGAGGAGCCTGGGTGCGCAAATCCTTCACAAGGAAAAAATCAGAGTCAAATTCAAAGAAAACTGAGTTATCAAGACAGAACTGATGAACGGAAAGCAAGTTTTTAGTAATCAAAGGCACATGAAGGAGTTTATGAAGTAAGAAATTGCCAGATGGAGAAGCAAGGCGAGCGGATCCAATGTTTTGGATAGATAGATTACTGCCATCACTGAGGCTAACTTGGTCGGAGCCATTGTACGATGCAGAATCCAGATTTAGGTTGGCAAAGTCTGATGTAAAATGATTTGTCGCTGCAGTATCTGGAAACCAAATATTTGAGGATGAAGTTGTGGATGGCGTTGAGCTGAAGTTGGCAGCAATGGACTGAGGTGGAGAAGACTGAAAGGAGTGATTGAACCGATGATAACAGTTCAGTGCCGAGTGTCCTGGCCGCTGATAGACTTGACACACAAAAACATTTGGACTTCGATTCATAAACTGAGGAGGACGACCACCACGATAGCCACGTCCACGACCCCTGCCTCGAGAGAAATTGCCTCTGCCACGACCACCAGCTGGGATGGAGTTGCTGTTCCGAATAGTAGAGTTAGCTGCAATAGAGGTGCCTAAAAGAAGAGAATTAGTTTGATGGGTAATGCGAGACTCATGATTCAGTAGATAGCTAAAAACTTGAGGGGTGGATAAAGGTTCGGGACGCGTGGTGAGGGAAGTGACTAAGGATTCATAGTCACTGCCAAGACCGGGTAACAGGTAAGTAACTAAATCAGAGTTTGAGAGAGGTTGGCCCGCAGCGCTTAATGTTGACGCAAGAGCTGTAGCTTTGTTAAAATAAACTGTAACGGAATCCGATCCTTTCTTGAGTGTAGCTAATTGGAATTTGGTCTGCATAATGTGAGTAGATGACTGGGCAGAGAACATGGTCTCAAGGGTATGCCAAACTTCATAGGAGGTGTTACAATTTAAGACCTGAGCAAGAATAGTATCGGAGAGGGAAGCATTAATGGTGGAAATGATTAATTGATCTTGTAAAACCTAGGCATGGTGATCCGGATTAGTGGAGGGAGGAGCAGGACGAGAACCATCAACAAAACCGAAGAGATGGTGACCTTTGAGGAACGACACTATTTGGGCCTTCCATAGTAAGTAATTCTCATGAGTGAGTTTGATGGTGATAAAATGAGAGGAGGAGTGGATGATGGTAGGACTGGGAGTGAATGACCGCCGGGGGGGGGGGGGGGGGGG
>QEOT01002418.1:72822-101140 GCA_003123785.1 Pterocarya stenoptera | reverse complement strand
GGGGGGGGGGGGGGGGGGAGGAGGAATAACAACGGTGTTTTGTGAACTAGACATTATGGTAAAGATGAAAGGGACGTTAGCCCGTGGCTGGCTCTCTGATAACATAAAGAATCACAAGAGAAGATGATAACATAGCACTCAAACTATTTGTGAAAATGCCTTCAAGGCAGCAGAGTATAACATTCTGTTTTGTATATATTCGTTTTTCACACTCATCAATGTAAACTACAGTCCATATTTATATACAAAGACCAGGTAAAGTAATCTGATCAAAGATTGATCAAACGGTGTACAATCATCAGTTGGTTACAAGAGAATATTTTAGAGCAGAGTAGGTGATATGGAATTGCTGTTGTCAGATGTGCTGGAGTTTGTTAGGCTGGACGTAGAGTCCTTGTGCTCTTGGGTGCCTTCTGTTGAGATGCTGGCAGCAGGATAATCATGTGCTTCAATAAGTGCCAAATCCACCAATTCCCAGTTTATTTGAATCTGAAAAGTTATCTGTAGCTGCCATTAGTGTCGATAGATTCATGAAGGCCAGCTCTTCAGAACTAATCAATTCACCCTCTTCTGTAATGTCGACTCCCGTGGGCCTAGCCAACTCATGTATTAGTGCGTTCTGCCTTCTTTCATCATCTGCAAATAAACATTAAATTAATCTCCTTCCCGAATTGAACTCACTTTGCGATGGTTAGTCATTTAGATCTATTCACCTATTTCGGTTCTCTTCTTCCGCCCATGACAAGAAGCCCAAAACTCAACGATCACTGCAAATACTGAGAGTAGCATACACGAAATGATCACAACCATCCAAATCTTCCATTTAGCCTCTGGTTTTTGACAAAAAGAACTGCCTTCAAAATTGGATTTACCAAGATTACTCTTTTGGGTTATAGAATTTTGACAGCTTTTAGATAACTATTTTTCTGAGTGAAGTTCACAGTGAGACCAGGTTATATGGTTTAATTACATATACAAACTTTAGCTTGAATTTATATGATTTGATTTTCATAATTATCAAAACAAATTTTTATTTGATATTCTCAATTGTAATTGAATACAAAGTATAGATCCTAATATATAGAGAAATAACTTTGAGATGAGATAAAATAAATATCTTAATTATTATAAAAATCAAATCAAATTCTTGATTTGATATTTTCTCCGACACTTCTTACGAACTATAGTTATAAAAGCAAGCGGTGTATAAATACATGGTTAGGCCTGGCCCTATCATACATAATGATAATAAAAAACAAGACAAGAAAAGACCATCATCATTATGGACAGAAAAATTAATCAAAGATCTTATGTGCTTACCGTTAGAAGTTGGGTAGGTTAACATAAAACCTGAGATGTTGTAGAAACGGTCCAGCTGAAACCTCACATTACAATTCCTAGAAACGACAAAACCACCTTCGAGAGAAGAGCAGCATGCCTGAAGATCTTCTAAAGCAGAGTTCAAACATTTATAACAGTCTTGTTGTGCCATGTCCCTAGTAAATTGTACAAGACCATAGATTGTTTTCTTCCTCGAGAATTTCACCAGTTGCGAACATGCGTGTAGAGGGATCAAATGCAGTCTCGTTTGAGATGCTATTCATCAAGTACGTTAAAACTCGAACAAAATGAACATGATTTGATACCTTCTTCATCATCTCCAGTTGTTTCTGACCTGGATACTTTCCGGTATAAACCATCAAGGAAAAGAAATTCTGGAAGGAGTAGCGAACTTGACAGAAGTCAAGCCATATAATCGCAGCTTCTCTTTTGCACTGCTTCAAGATTTCCTGGCTTGCATTCTCTATACAAATCCGACAAACTGTGGATTTGACATCCCCTCTACAAAGCACTTGTCCATAGACTCTATCAAGGAAAATCCCTCAAATCAAGCTCATGATTTATCATCCTGATTCTAGGCTAAAATTCTGTATATAACAGTTGTCAAATCTGTGTAAATGCCTTGTAAACATTAGGCTTGTTTTTAGCTTCTTTCCTAGAATAGTTTCTGCATGCTTGTATATATATTCTGTACAATTCAATTGAATAAAACAAGGAAAATTCTCCTCGACAGCAACAAAGGAATTTCTGTGTTTATTTTTCAAACTTCATCATGGTATCAGGAGAGCCGTCCTCCAACGAGAATTCGATCCCCACCTCTGAACACACTCATAACCCCACCTCAAACCCACCATCCCCCACAGAAATTCCTCTTATTGCTCTCAATATCACCTCATAGATCAATGAAAAACTCACTCCATCCACTTTTCCTCAATGGCGTGCCCAGTTCGAGGCTTTGCTTATTGGGTATAATCTCCTTGATTATGTCACTGGAGAAAAACCCTGTCCTCCCTCCAATGATTCCTCCATTTCCACTCCTCAACGAATCCACTGGATGAGACAAGATAAACTTATCCTCTTAGCTATTTTGGCCTCCACAACAACCACAATTACACCATTCATTTCCATCTCAAAAACCTCTCAGGAAGCTTGGCAAAAATTACACACATTGTATGCCAACAAATCCCGAACTAGGGCTATGCAACTCAAAGAGGAATTGACTCTGATAAAGAAGGGAAATCAAACGGTTCAAGAGTACCTGCACACTGTCAAAACTCTTGCAGATGAAATTTCTCTAATTGATCATCCCATTTCTGCAGATTTCTGACACTCTACATTCTCAATGGCTTGGGCGCTGATTTCTGTGAGATTGCAGCTCCCATTCGCGCACGGGAACGCCCACTTACCTTTGAGGAGTTACATGATCTCCTTATCGGTCACGATGCTTACCTGCGCCGCCTTGAAGCTACTTCCCAACAACTGGTTGCTTCCTCAAATTACTCCCATCGACGAACAGGTACTGGTTCTTCAACTGGAGGCTTTCATTCCAAGGGTTCCTCAAAGCCGAATGGCTCAAACCGTAATAATGAGGCCAATCGTCCAACTACTCTGCCCAATCTCGCAACTCAAATGGCTCACGTGACACCCGAAAGCCCAAGTCCAATGGCCAGCGCCGGTACACACCAAAATGCCAACTCTGTGAACAGATGGGCCATACTGCTAAATTCTGCCCCAAGGTCCAATTTTCTGTAGCAATGGAAAATTGTGTCTCCACTGCTCCAGCCCAAGACACAAAATGGCTCGTTGACTCGGCGGCCTTTCACAACATCACTGGTGATTTGACCAATTTATCAGTTCATTCCGAATATGATGGCACTGACGAGGTTATAATCGGTCATGGTTCAGGTTTGCGTGTCTCTCACATCGGTTCCTTGGCTCTTCACTCACCCACACGTACTTTTCATTTAAATGATACGCTTTGTGTTCCCAATATTAAAAAAAATCTCATTTCGGTCCATCATTTTACCACACAAAATCGTGTTTTTATTGAATTTCACCCTTCATTTTTTCTTGTTAAGGATTCGATCACGGGGGCGGTTCTACTCAAAGGTGCATGTGAAAATGGTGTTTACACCCTCCCGGAGTCCGTGGTGCGATCTTCTCAAACAATGGTTGCTAACGTGCATGAACGGACCTCCGTTGATGGGTGGCACAAACGCCTTGGACATCCATCTCAGAAAATGGTTCATCAGCTTGTCAACTCTTTTTCTCTTCCAATAATAAAAGAAAATCATGTTCCTTCTCTTTGTACTTCTTGTTCCATCAATAAAGCTCACAAACAACCTTTTCGGCAAAATAGTCTTCAAAGTCATGCGCCTCTTGACCTCATTTACACTGATGTTTGGGGACCTTCCAACTCAATTGGAATTGATGGATCCCGCTATTATTTGATTTTTGTTGACCATTTCACAAAATATATTTGGTTTTATCCTATGGAAACCAAATCCGGTGTTAGCACAATTTTTCCACAATTTAAACACCTTGTGGAAACATGGTTTCAATCAAAAATCAAAACCATTTACTTGGATAATGGTGGTGAATTTGTGGCCTTAAAAAAATATTTTTCTATTCATGGAATCAGTCATTATACCACCGCCCCTCATGCACCACAACAAAATGGTGTTTCCGAGCGTCGTCACCGTCATCTTGTGGAAACGGGCCTCACTTTACTTCATGATGCCTCATTATCCTTAAAATATTGGCCCCATGCTTTTTCCACTGTGGCTTACCTTATAAACCGTCAACCAACACCTCTTTTACATCACAAATCTCCATTTGAAGCATTGTTTAAACAATCACTAAATTATCTCAAATTAAAAAAATTTGGTTGTTTATGCTTCCCTTTTACACGGCCTTATAATACCAACAAACTCCAACCCAAGTCCGTTCCTTGTATTTTCGTGGGCTACTCTTCGGCCCGAAATGCATACAAATGCCTTGACCCAACCACCAACAGGATATACCATTCCAGGTATGTCCTGTTCGACGAAAGCCAAAATGCCCCTTCTGCGAATCTCGTGCCATCGTCGTCCCCGGCAAGTGCTCCACCCATCAAAGCGGCGGCTCGATCGGTTCCGCAACCTCCACTAGTGACTTCGGCCAGGGATAACTCCTTTGCATCACCTCCAGGTAACGCCTCTCTCCCTTCCTCCTCTAATTCTCAAAATCTGGAAATTGTTCATTCTAGCCCTAACTTATTGTCATCGCATGATTCCGAAAATTCCACATCACATTCACTTGATTTTTCTGACCAAAATGATACTGCTTTGCACACCGATCCCATCTCGGCTCCATGCAACCCACCTGCCCAACCAATTTCTCGAACCCATTCCACTACCACTCGGTCAATGAACAATATCCATAAACCCAAACAGCTTAACTCCACCACAAAGCACCCCCTTCCCGAAAGTATTGAACCTAGTTGTGTGGGACACGCTCTTTGTGAACCACACTGGAGAATGGCCATGTCAGAAGAGCTTACAGCTCTTATGCGCCATGACACATGGACTTTAGTACCTCCACCAACAAATTGTAAACCTGTGGGATGCAAAAGGGTCTTCCGTGTGAAAAGGAAAGCTGATGGGTCAATAGATCATTTTAAAGCGAGACTTGTCGCTAAAGGTTATCACCAACGTCCGGGGTTGGACTACAAAGAAACCTTTAGCCCAGTAGTAAAGCCCGCTACCATTCGAACTGTACTAACAGTTGCTGTGATGAAGGGATGGCCATTGAGACAGCTTGATGTCAACAATGCCTTCTTGCATGGCAAGTTGACAGAAACTGTTTATATGGTCCAACCCCCAGGCTTCAAAGACATCTCTAGACCAAATCATGTTTGCAGGTTAAACAAGACCATCTATGGTTTAAAACAGGCTCCTCGCGCTTGGTACTCGGCACTCAAATTGGCTATCATGGGTCTTGGCTTTCAAAATTCAAAATCTGACTCTTCTTTATTTATATACCAAAAAAATTCTGTTCTATGTTATTTATTGGTATATGTTGATGATTTGGTCCTCACTGGCAGTAATATGGATTTCTTATCTCATGTAATTGCCCAACTTGGAGTTCAATTTTCTTTAAAGGATATGGGTCCACTTCATTTCTTCTTAGGCATGGAAGTAATTCCTACCCGATCAGGTCTCTTTCTATCACAGCACAAATATATTCGGGACCTCCTCTCCAAAACCAACATGCTGGGTGCCAAAGAGGTGTCTACACCGCTGTCCACAAGCACAACCTTGAAGCTGGTTGATGGTACAACCTCATTTGACAGCACTGAATTTCGTATTGTTATTAGAGGTCTCCAATATTTGTCTTTCACCCGCCCGGATATTTGTTTCTCAGTCAATAAATTGTCACAATTTATACATAAACCCACGGTGACTCACTGGGCAGCTGCAAAAAGGCTTCTCCGTTACTTGAAACAAACAATCTTCCATGGCATTCATATTAAAGCAAACTCTACTTTTGACCTTATAACTTTTTCAGATGCTGATTGGGCAGGAAAGTTTGATGACCGTACATCTACCTCAGCATATATCAGCTTCCTTGGAGCAAATCCCATATCTTAGAGTTCAAAAAAACAAAGAGCTGTAGCAAGGTCATCAACTGAAGCCGAATATAGATCTCTTGCTAATGCAGCCTCTGAAATAGTATAGCTGCTCTCACTATTCAAGGAACTCGGGTTACCAATGACAGTTTCACCGAAACTGTTATGTGATAATTTAGGGGCAACCCATCTCACTTTCAATCCCATTCAACACTCTAGGATGAAGCATATTCAGATCGATCTACACTTTGTTCGTGACATGGTTCAAAAGGGTGTTCTCAATGTTCAACATGTCAACACTCAAGATCAGTTGGCGGATTTATTGACAAAACCATTGTCCCGACAACGGATGGCCTTTCTCAAGAACAAGATTGGCTTAGCCGATGGCAGCTCCATCTTGCGGGGGCGTATCAAGGAAAATCCCTCAAATCAAGCTCATGATTTATCATCCTGATTCTAGGCTAAAATTTTGTATATAACAGTTGTCAAATCTGTGTAAATGCCTTGTAATCGTTAGGCTTATTTTTAGCTTCTTTCCTAGAATAGTTTATGCATGCTTGTATATATATTCTGTACAATTCAATTGAATAAAACAAGGAAAATTCTCCCCGACAGCAATAAAGGAATTTCTATGTTTATTTTTCAAACTTCATCAGACTCTGTCTCGGCCCTCTCCATCGAAGGTGTTGTTGAAACCTGTCGCCCATGTACTGGCGGAAGCTGACCAAGACTCGAGAAGGAGCTTGAGGTTGTTTTCAAATGGGCTGTTAAGTGTGTAGTTTTTGAAGTTTTCCTCACAAAAGGTTGAGAGAAGGGAATCTCCACCAGCAAGGATATTAGGATCCATAAAAAATGATACAATCAAGAAAGCCAGAAATGAGTGTACATATTCCTCGAATATGATGGCAGCACACAGGATTGGATGAATAGCTTAGCAAAAAAAGGCAGTGGAGATCGAAGCACATATCAGGGTATCAAAATACTTCATGTCAGCATGCGTGACATTTCTTCCATTGACAACATGATATAAAACGTACACTGTTGAACATTACACAGGGAAAATTGTTGAACATTGGAATGATGAGGGACTCGCAGAGGTAGGAAGAGAAGACCGGACAGAGAGGGAAGAGAGAGAGACTCAAGGGCGGGCTCTCCCATAAGAGCACTAGCAATGGCTTATTCATTTTTATCTTCATCTTCAAATTTGCATAATGTCTTTAAATTCATCTACATTGGCTTATACATCTCTAAATTTTTACATAACTATGAATAGTGCTTCTTCAAGTTTGAAAAAATACTATTCACTCTCCAAATACTATTTTGAATGTTTTTACCCTCTCCTACACATTAAAATCAACTTTGTATAATTTGTATTAAGATGAATTTGATATATGAAATTTGTATGAAGTGGATGATACAAAGTGTTTTTTAGTACATATTAATATTATTAATAAAATTGGTCATTTTGATATTTGAAATTGGTAATATTTAGATATATGTAATTTGTATTTTTGAGCACATTGTGCTAATTGTAAAACATATATATATAAAATAATTTTAAGAAAGAAAATTACAATAATAATAATTTTTTATTATTTGGTTAAAAAATGCATAATCCAATGTGGGAGTTTTTCTTGATATGTAAAATCAATCTTCAAAAGATATGATTTTGAATATGCATATAGAGTAATGCTAGCGTTCTAAGGCAAGTTAGATGATTGCCTAAGGCCTTGCAGTGGAAGAAGGTCTCATTAAATACCTAAAAAAAATAATTAGGTGAAAAAAACTTTAAAAAAAAAAAAAATTGTCTAAACTAAACAAAGCGACGTTAACATTGAAAATTGAAAAAATCAGTTCTTAACTCCACAGTAAAAAAAAAAAAAAAAGACGCTAACAATTATGCAAAAAATATATATAAATTTTTATTTAATTATAGACTCTGCAATTTCCCTTAGGAAAGCCAAAAGTCACAATAATGACCGTAAATTCAATGGTTCCAATCTATCTCTACAAAGTAAAAAAAAAAAATCTAACAGAACATCTCAAAAACTCTCATTTTATACCTGAAATCGATAAATTTTATTTCATCGCTTTTGTACTCTGCTCTCCATTCTCTAATCTCTCTCTTGCATCCATCTTACTCGTATTTGTCACTGGCATCCTTTTCATTGTCTCCAATCGCACTGGCAGACATTGAGCGGCTCTGCTGTGTTTTGATGACGAAGGTAAAATAAGTAAAATTGATTAATCTGAGCTGCAATTTGTATATACAGTGAAGTTTTTGTTATATATATATAATAAAGTTTTGTGGCAATAAAAGAGCCATGTGGTTCCATGAATGACTTGTTTTCTTGAACATTCTTGGTTGTTTTTTGTCTTCTCCTTCAAGACTTAATCGACCATAGCTTTCACAATTCATATGGCCCATGGGCCACCTACTCTTGGACAACTGGACTATTTTTCAAACTTTGTTTCTTTTTCTTTCAATTCTTCTAGTCTATAATTTATTTCTTGATTTTGGATATTAACATTATGATATTTTATTTTATTGTGCAGATTAACAATTTTATATAAAAGTGAAGGACTTTTGTTTTATAAAAGTGAATCTCATTGGCTAAATCAGGTTCTATTATTTTATGTTAATATTTGTTATATAAAAGTGAATCTCATTAGCTAAATCAGGTGCTTAAAATTTGGCTATTAATCAAACTTTCTATAATCTTTTCTTAAATTTTATTTATCTTTTAAAAACCTCATATATCTCATTTCCTATATCTTCTCTATTCTATTAAAATAGTATTTCTTTATTACTTTTTTCTCTCACTTCGAATTACAAATTTGACTACTCACTATTTTATATTTTTTTCTTATGTTTTGAACTATTACTCTCTAGCAAATATTTTAAACAAAAATTTAAATGATTTTTTTGGAAAATATTTTTAAAATTATTTTTTTAATAAAATTTTCGTAATTATTTAAATTATTTTTAAAATTTATTATTTAAAACTGTAACTGTGACATCCCGTATTTACATGTATTTTAATGAAATAATTACTTGATTTACTTTTATAATTGGTCCTCTTGTTTTAAAATTTATGAGTTTTGTTATATTATTCTATAATATTTTAAATTGTGAAATTATTTTAATGTGTCTTTCTTGTTATTAAATATTGTTTATTATTTAAATTGCTCTTTAATTTAAAGAGTTTGTTTATGGGATTTAATATTATTGTGTTGTTGAATCTTTATTATTTTATTTTACTTAGTCACTGTGTTTAAATTAGTTTTATTTAAATTATTGTTTAGAAATTCTTTTCGTTGGATCATTTTTGTGACCCAAGTTATGAGGATTGGACCTCATTTCTTTCCATTCATTTTTCTTTTTCCTCTTTTTTTTTTCCTTTTCTCTTTTTCTTTCTTCCTCCCCTACTCTCTCTCCCGCGCGCGACACCTTTCCTTCTTCTCTTCCGTCCGTTTCTTCTTCCTCCACCCTGCACCGCCGTGATCGTCACCGCCCCTCCCAACCTCTTCCTCACTGGCTAGCGACCATCCCACTCCATTTTCATTTCTCCCCTCGCCGCCATTTGTCCCCACGCTCAACTCTAAGCCGCACGGCCTTTTGAGCTCGCGCGATGCCGTCGCCCCATCTTTGGCCATCATCTTTTAACCACGCCACCCTCGGCCTTCTAGCTACCTAACTCACCCATCCTCAGCTCCAATCTGCGACCGGTGAAGCCCATCCATCTTATTTTTCGATTTGGGTATTTTTGTCTTCAACCACCGTCCACGCTGCCACCACGGCCAACCATCACCACCACTAGCTTCACCGACACCTTTAACCCTTCCCTTGTAATCTCAAGTCTTGGTTTGACCCCGTTCAAAATCTACAATTTTTGACCCACGGCTATAGTGCATTTTGCACTGTTTGGATTACTGTGCTGCCGCTTCTAGCATCTTTGTGATCCTTCGAAAAGTATACTATAGCGCTGTAAGTATTTTTCCAAATAACTTTTAAGATTTAAATGTATTTTTATACTAACTCATATTTACTGCAATTTGGTTGGTTGTGTCGGACTAAGTCTGAGGAGTAAGGGGTCGGTTGGACTAGAGGATGGAGTTATTTGTGTGGTTGGTTTATATTGGGATTTGTTGGTTGTTAGATATTGGTGTCATGTCTTGTACATTGCATGTTTGCACGCATGTTCATGTTTGTAAATGAAAATTGAGTTTTCGTGTAAATGCATTCATGTTCGTGTGTTTATTGAAAACTGAATTTTCATATGAGAGAAAGGAAAGAGACTGTAGGGATGGTGGTAAGCAGAAATGGTGGTAGAGTGTTGCCTGTGATTTCCGCCTACGGTGCACGTGGTAGGGATGATGGTAAGCAGGGATGGTGGTTGTGTCCCACCAGTGATTCCCGCCTACGGTGCATGCGGTAGAGATGGTGGTAAACAAAAATGATGGTAGAGTCCCACCTATAGTGCTCTGATAGGTACTCATTGTGTGCAAAGGAACTGTAGGAATGGTAGTAAGCAGGGATGGTGGTAGAGTCTCGCCTGTGATTCTTGCCTACGATGCACGCGGTAAGGATGGTGGTAAGTAGGGATGGTGGTATAGTCCCGCCAATGTTTCCCGCCTACAGTGTCTGATAAATGGTTGGATTTCGTGTGAATCATTTTCTGAGAAAATGATGGACTATTCTTTTTGGGCCAAAATGAGATTTTAGCGTGTGTTGGAAAATATTCTTTTTGGAAAAAAATGATGTTTTGAGGCTAAGGCATATTTCATCATATGCATGTATGTTGGTTGCATTAATGCACTTTTATCTCGTGGGTTGTTTGGATTATTATTTACCTGCGGTATCGTTTTATGGTACTGTAGATTTTGGTGCAGATGAGGATAAAGAGCCTGAGGGAATGGCTCCGCAGAGGGAGTGACATGTGGTTGCTTTTGGATTATGGGATTTGTTTCCCACTCTTATATGAATTTGGTTTGTATTATATTTTTTTTAAGTGGATAACTGTATAACTTTTTAACGGCAATTTATTTTGAATAATCTGTATATAAAATTCTAGTACTTAGTTGGATACTTTTAATTAACTGCTGCAACTTTTGTGGTGCTCTTTTTGCCTTTTTGCATGTTGCACACACTTGAGCACTTATTATTGGGATGCGTGATCCGTGTTGTCATCATCCCAACGTCACGATTCTCGCGTTTCCGTACGTGGGAGTCGGGGTGTCACAATAACAAATATGAGCATGGAAGAAAGTATAGATGATTGGAAGAAAAATATATTTTAATTGCTAAAATAAAATAGTTATAAAGAAATTATTGAGGGATAAATAGGGAGCCACTATTTACATCCCAAAACCTTTCCCTTAAATAGGAAATCGGATGAAGAGGGGTTTTGTCAAAAAGTTAAATTTTTTTTAGGGAATTAGGGGCTTTAGGCATCCAGATGTGGATGTTCTAAAATGTTTTATAATTAGTAGTGAGATACTTTGAGTTAAGTATTTATTGGGTTTTGAGAAATGAGAAAGAAAAAGTTAAATAAAAAATATTATAAAGTTAAAATATTGTTAGAATATAATTTTTTTAATATTATTTTTGTTTTGAGATTTGAAAAAGTTGAATTATTATTTTTATTTATTTAAAAGTTTGGTAAAGTTGTAATGATTAGTTTGAAAGTGTTTGTATTTGAATGATATTTGTAAAGAAAATAAGATATGATGAGATGAAATGAGATGAGATGAAAATTATTTCCAAATATCCCCTAAATCAACTGGTAATTGCTTCGAAGGATTTTTAAGCCAAAATTAAGGGCTTGTTTAGTTACAAAGATGAGATAAGATGAGATAAAAGTTGAAAGTTGAATAAAATATTATGATGAATTTAGGATATAATTTTTTAATATTATTATTTTCTTTTTGAGATTTGAAAAAATTGAATTGTTTATTATATTTTGTACAAGAGTTTAAGAAAGTTGTAATGATTATATGAAATAAGATGAAATGGTTTGAATTGTGTAACCAAAGTAGGCACCGAGAGTGATAAACACGTAACCACCACAACCATCCAAATCTTCCATCTAGCCTGCTTTTGGCTTTGGACAAAAGGAACTACGGCCTTAAGGTCCCGTTTGAATACATAAACACTCTCAACTCATCTCATCTCTTCTCATCTCATCATTACAATTCTTTCAAAATTTTATATGAAATATAATAAACAATCCAATTTTTTCAAATATCAAAACAACAATAATATTAAAAAATAATATTCTAACAATCTTTTGTTTAACTCACGTAAAACCATCTCATTTCTTCTCATCTTATCTCAAGTCAAGTTCTTTGTGAGACATGGTTATATGGTTTCCGACAAAATTTAGGTTAGAACATGAATTATTCAAGTCTCCCCTCTGGTTATATAATTAATTAGTTAGTAATAATTAAAGTGACGGGTTGATATAATTAACATAATTCGGAATATATACAATAAGATTAAATTTTGGGTTAGTGTGGTGTCCTCAACTATACAAACAACTGAAAAAAATTAGAAATGATAGATACATAAACTAATTTTACAATTATATTTTAAATGAATAGTATTTAGGTAAAATTCAAAATTTAAATCAGATGAAAATTTTTGGAAAATAGTGATTTTGATAAGACGATGCTATCAAATTGGTGGTTGATTATAAAATATACTGAAGAGGAACTATATTTAAAAAAATAGTCCTGTTAAGTACTTAAGGTGACATCTCAACACGGCCAGCCCTATACGTCCAAGGTGTTTAATTTGGACACGCGAGTATAGCTTTAAGTCATGGTTTGAGGGCTGTACTGATTAGCCCACTCGGCATCATCATATACAACGCCAACTACTCTAAAATTTATCTCTATTTTATATTAAAAAATTATTTCTTTTTCACTTTAATTCAAAATTATTGTCCAAGAAACAGTTTAAAATATATGGAAAAAATAATTATTTAATACTTAGTTGTAAATGGAGAGAGAAATCTTGTATTCTGATTGTATACTTCAACTTCTCACGGAATAAAATCCCCTATAATTTCGTAGATGCAGACACATTATTGAGTCACATAAATTTTGTATCGTGTGGGATTGATTTATTATTTTTCTTTACTATTTTCTCCTTATCGTTTCTCAACAACTGGTATCAAAGCTTCAGGCTCGAGTCTATGTAAGAATAATTACTAGAGAAAAAAGTGAAGGTGTCTGGAATCGAGATGTTTGAAGGTACAAATGTAGATTGAAAATTATCTCTATAGCAAGGTTAGGGACACGCGTCCATGTTAGGAGATAGAGAGGATTCAAGCCTCGTTTGTTTTCAGAGATGAGATGAGATGAGTTGAGATTAAAGTTAAAAAGTTGAATAAAGTATTTTTAGAATATATTTTTTAATATTATTATTTCTTTGAGATTTGAAAAAATTGAATTGTTTATTTTATTTCGTATTGAAATTTGAAAAAGTTGTATTGATTAGATGGGATGAGATGTTTTTTAAAAACAAATGAGTTAGACTAATCANCCCCCCGCCCCGCATCTAGAGCCCCTAGCGGGGGCGGGAAGGGCCCAACCCCTCCTCACCCCCGCTTACATTTACATATATTATATATATAAACATAAATATATGTATAGTATATATATAAACTTTAATATGTATTTATATTTTACAAATTGTGTATATAGAAATATATATTACAATTTGTTGGACTTGTTCACAAAATATGCACTGGCAAATTTAAAAACTACATAATTTAAAAACTAATACACTACAATTTACACAAAATATGCACTAGCAAATTTAAAAATGACATGGTTTTTAAATTATAGTCATATTTACAAAATTTAAATTTATAATTTGGGTTTAAAAATGTATTTTTAATTATTTTTAAATTTAGAAATAATTTTTAAACCAAGTAAAATGGAGTGTTTTTTTTAAGTAGACGGAGACGGGGAGAATCCGCCCCGCCCATTGGGGCGGGGTACCCCACCCCCGCATCCCAGGAGCGGGGGTGAAAACCCCACCCCTTGCCCCATGCTGGGTAGGGTGGGGAAGGGGTGGCCCCGCCCACCCCTAATATATATTATGTATTCTTACTCAATCAAATTACGTTATAATTTACTCAAACTTGTTAAACCTTGATGCACATGATCACAAGTGAAAATGATTCTTATGCAAATGTCAAAACCCATGATTACCATGGAAGTTCTTTAATATAATGGAATATGTATAATTATTCAACGAATGCTGCAACTGAAAGTTCCTTTTCTTTCTCGCTCTTCCTATTATTTTTTGGCATCATGCTAATCACATTGGAGAACACCAACTTTATTTTGAAAGAAAAACTAGCATTATTTATTTTACATATATACAATATCATGTTAAAATTAAATTCCTCCACATGATACGCAAACTTTTGATCCATAATTTCCAGATTTCCTATTTGCAGAAATTATAAAAACTTTTTCAGTTACAAAGTCTCTCTCTCAATTTTTTTTTTCGAGTTAGTTTACAAATTACATGTGATCGATTGCCCGGAAAAAGTAAATCTTGCCGGTGTTTAGCGAGGAGAAAGACTGGAAATAGTAAGCTCATTTACAGAAGGATTTGTAACGGGAAAAAGATCAATCTGCCGACCGATTCTACCCATAGCAAGTGCAGGCTGTTTTGGTTTAGGAAGAGGTAATATTGATTCGTCTCCCAACAGAACTACGACAGATGACATTGTGGGTCTATCCGCAGGATCCTCTTGGACACACAAAAGCCCGATATGCATGTATTTTTTAACTTCTTGTGTAGTCTGGCAGGACTCTATCAACACAGGCTCCACAAACTTCATTTCCTTTCCTTCATTCCAAAGTCTCCATGCCTGTCATCCATGAACATATAATCAAATTTGTTTAATATTCATTTCGTTATGAACTCAGTACGTTAATTTTCATATCCTCCCCGACATGAGAACTTGCCCGTTGAGTGAGACTGTACATATGTAGGTGCAAAAGGGTCCACCAATTGCCCAAAACTGAAAGCTCGAGATATGGAAAATTGTAAATATTGTTTGAATTTTGTGAATCGTTTAGCAATAGATTGTAATGGGAGAAGTTGGCATGGGTATTACATTTCTGTGGAAGAATCATGAAGTTAATTTATTGGTGCTTAGCTACTCAAAATTCCATATATATTGATGCACTTATTAAGGATGATGATCATGCTAGTATAGAAGAAATGGTATCTCACAGGGTTTATGGGCATCCGGGCACTAACTGTAGAGTCGAGACATAGAATTTAATAAGATCTTTAAGTAGAGTGGGGGAGAGGGTTTGACTGGTTTTTGGTGACTTCAACGAATTATTAGACCAAACTGAGAATTAAGGAGGGAGGGATAGACCATAATAGCAGATGCATGTGTTTAGAGTAGTGCTAAATGACTATGCATTAAGGGATCTGGGGTCTTAAGTATACATGGTACAACAGAAGAGAAGGAAACTCTTGTATATATAAGTGAGATTGGATAGGTTTTTGGTGAATTTCCATTGGTGCCGAAATTCCCCAGAGCAACTGTCACTCATGGAGTTGCTACATAGACCATTTACCTTTATGGTTGGAGGCCTTTGCACAACACACAAAAAAAAAAAAAAAAAGGGAAAAAAACCGTTTAGATTTGAAGCCATATGGGTAGGAGAAGAAGGATATGCAAAAATTATTGAAGAGTCTTGGAGAAATGGCTCTACCAGAAGTAATATGAATGAAGTGATGGAAATGATCTCAGAACGTAGTCAGAAATTAGACTGCTGGAATTGAAATACGTTTGGAAATATTCAGAACCAATTGCAAAAGGAAAATTTGAAACTTAAAAATGTGCTTGAGAAAGATCCAAATTGTGTTGATATTGTTGGGAGTGCATATGCATGAAAGGAAGTCCAAATATGGCTAGAGAGAGAAGAAATAATGTGGAGACAAATGTCTAAGGCCCTACGGTTGTAGGAGGGGGATCAAAATTTGAAGTTTTTTTCACACAAAAGCCTCACACAGGAGAAGAGAGAATACCATATAGAAGTTACAAGATGAATGTGGAGAATGGCAAGAAGGTGAGAATAGAGATAAACTAGTATTTGATTACTTCCGATCTCTATTTAAAGCCTCTGATAAGAGAGGCTCTATAGAATTCTTGGAAGAGCTGTTAGATACAGTTACTACTATTATGAATGAGGAATTAGCAAATGCATACATTGAGGATGAGGTGCGAATTCCTTTATAACAAATGCATCCTATAAAATCCCCTGGACCTGATGGGATGACCTCAATATTTTTCCAAAGGTACTGGCACCTCATTGGCAAATCAGTCAATGCAGTAGTCCTACAAAGCTTGAATATTGGTGAGTTTCCAAGGTCTATTAATTATACTTTTATTACTCTAATACCAAAGAAGAAATCCCCTGCGAAAGTAGCTGACTTTCGACCAATAAGCCTTTGCAATGTGACCTATAAACTCATATATAAAGTTATTGCTAATAGACTGAAACAAGTGCTTCCTTGTATTGTCTCGTACTCACAGAGTGCTTTGTGTCTGGGAGACTTATCATTGATAATGTACTTGTAGCTTATGAATTTATTCATTATTTGAGACAAAAAATAGTTGGGAAGAAAGGTTATATGCCATTGAAATTGGATATGAGGAAAGTTTATGATAGAGTAGATCAGTGAGATTTCTTGGAAGTTCTTATGCACAAAGTAGGTTTTTTTGAGAAGCTAAGAATATGCTAATCCAAGGATATAGATGGAGAATAGGTAGTGGGAGAAATCTGTGAAAATTTGGGGGGATTGTTGGATTCTAGGTCATCAAGCTTTAAGGCAGGAATACATCAATGTGGAGGTTGAGTCTTGTGAGGATAGTGTTGACTGCGGTATAGACAACAATACTAAGTGGTGGAATGATGAAAAGATTAGAGCTCTATTCAATCCAGATGTTGCTACAGATATTATGAAGATCATCATATGCCCCAGTGAACAGGAGGATAAGTGCATATGGACTCAAGAAAGAAGTGGTAGCTTCGGTGTTAAAAGTGCTTATAGATTTTTCAGAGACAAGCTGAAAAGTAACCCAAGAGAGAGCTCACATGCTAGTAGACAACAAGCTCTTTAGAAAACTCTGTGGAAACTGAAAATTCCTACCAAAGTCAAGGTTTTTGCTTGAGCTAGAAGAGAGAGATTACCTACTTAGTATAATCTCAAGAGAAAACAGGTTAAAGTTAAGGACAAATGTTATTTCTGCAGGATATGGATGAACTCCACATGCACTATTTTATTGCCACACTATCCGAGAATCTTGGAACAAATATTTTCCTTCTTTGCAATGAATTAACAATCTTTTGAATATTATGGATATATCTCTATATGATTGTGAAGGAGAAGGGTAATGTAGAAGATCTAGTTGCATTTTTCTTGATAGCTTCAGGGATTTGGTTTTGAAGAAATAAAATGGTGCATGACAAAATTTGTGTTGATCCTAGACAAGTGATCGAGCATGCTTTATCTATGCAAAAAATTCACAAGGAGTTGACGGCTATTCCAAGCACACAGTCAAAGACTATTTGTTGCTGGAAACCACCCCTCAGGGGTAAAGCTAAATGTAGATGGGGCAATGTTCTTCGATCAGCATAAAGCAGGTGTTGTGGTCATTCTCAAAAATGAGAAAGGAGACATGGTGATGGTGGGAATCAAAGTGGAAAACAGAGGTTACTGTTCCAAAATCTTTTGAACTGCTAGCAATTTTTAGAGGCCTACAATTATGTGTTAATATGGATATCTCAGATATAATCCTTGAAAGTGACTATCTATTGATGGTGAGAGAAGTATAATTTGCAAAAGACTCATTCTCAATGCTAGGAAATCTATTAAAATAAAGGAAGCGACTAATGCAACTCATAGAATGCAAAGTACAAGATGTCAATAGATTAGGAAATGAGGCTGCACATAGATAATCACGTTATGCTTGGAATGTAGAAAGTACTGAAATGTGGTGGGATGAAGTTCCATTAGTTGTCACTCAAACTATATGGTTTGATAAAAACAGCTTGTAATGCTTGTGATTAATGATATTTTGGTTTCCTATAAAATATAAATATATATATATATATTTCTAAGCAATATTATGTCCTGACAGATCAGCCAGTATTTACAAACATGCAGGCCAGTATAGATCACACAATTTGTAATTACAAGACTCGGTACATATGTATAAAAACTAAAACACGTACATCAGTATATTTTTTATTTTAATGTGTCTAGCTAGCTAGTATGTTGATAATCATATATATTTGCAAATATTTTTTTTTTTTTTTAAACACATGATATTTGCTATAAAAGAATAAATAATGGAAAGAAACATACGTATGCAAGGAGTGTCTGGGCATGCTCGGTCAAGTAGAAGCCGCTATTTTTCTTGCCACTAATAATCTCAAGCAAGATGACGCCAAAGCTGAAAACATCAGATTTTACAGAAAATAGTCCCTCCATTGCATACTCGGGAGCCATGTATCCGCTGTTTTGAGCATAGCAATACAACGTAACTTTCTTCTCAATTGAGCACTAAAAATTAAGGAAAATAAAAGAAAAAGTAGATCACTCACTATGTTCCGACGACTCTCCTAGTGTTAGCAGTGTTCTGGTTCTCACCGAAGATCCTTGCCATGCCAAAATCTGATATTTTGGCGACCATTTCATGGTCCAGTAATACATTACTTGGCTTTAGATCCCTGTGAATTATTTTAAGTCGAGAGTCCTCGTGAAGATAAAGAAGTCCTTTCGCAATACCAAGAATAATGTTATTGTATGTCTTCCAGTCAAGCTGACTGCGTTTCTTCGGATCTGGAATTCAGATAGACAAAGTCAATGCCGATCGAGTACTATATAACAAACCTATAGAAATCTAATTAGCCGCAGAAAATACTAATAAGGTACGTAGTTCTTTAAGCAATATGTATGAGAAAATTATTATTTTTATATAGAAAATACTAACAACGTCATCTTATTAAATGCTAATAAAGTATCTTATCAGGTACTCTCGATACTTTTTTACAAGGATCATTCTACGGAGACCCCGATGGATTGACTGATTGTTGTATTTTATCTTTCAAAAAAAAGTTAAGAACTATTTTTCTTAATATTTAAGGAAATAAAAAAGAAAAAAAAATCAATTCAATACATTTCTTAACATTTAAAAAAATAAAAATATCCTATTGGTGCAAATGCTCGATCGGTTGACCATCAGTCTACCTAGCTAGCATTTCTCGTTTTACAATGAGACTACACGAGAGTCCTATATTTAAAGTTTATAAGTACTCATTTCCTAAGATCAGCTGGGAGTACAAAATTCAGCAAAATTACGATTTTATTTATTTATTTGGGATACTATTATATATATATATGATTAATATATATATGCATATAACCTATATATATGTCCAGCCCGTTTCAGAAAAGCAAAGCTCACAATCAATATTAGAAGCCCATCCAACGTCATAAATATACGCTAACATTTAATTATATAGTGGTAACGCTAGCTTATCATGTCAATGAGCGGAAAGGTTGAAGTTACAAACCAAATATAAAGAAATCAAGGCTTCTGTTGGGCATGAATTCGTACACAAGCAGCTTTTCCTCACCCTCAATGGCACATCCCAAGAGCTTCACAAGGTTTCTATGTTGAAGTCGTGCAATGAGTATGACCTCATTTTTAAATTCCTCTAAGCCTTGCCATGACTTCCTTGATAGCCTTTTAACCGCTACTCCCTTCCCATCTTCTAGCACTCCCTGTTCATCGAGTAGAATATTCTAACATCAGGCATAAATTCAGGCCGATGAACTATGAAGCAATATTCAAGCCATCATGACATGCATCGATCAATTACCTTGTAGACAGTGCCAAAGCCACCTTGCCCGAGCTTGTTTGACTCAGAAAAGTCATCCGTAGCCGCCATTATTATTGACAGACTCATGAAATGTAGGTCTTCCGAACTTACCAATTCCCCCTCTTGTGTAATGGCAACGCCGGTGGGGCTTGCCAGCTCATGTAATAGTACTTCTGCTGTCTGGCTTTTATCATCATCTGCAAATATTTAATAAACATGAAAGTAATTAACCATGTTGGTAATTGTTGCTATAAACTTATTATTTAAGATGCATAATTAGGCATTTAGTTAGATACATGCATTCACCTCTTTGCCTTCTCTTCTTCCGCAAATGATAATTAACCGCACATGATCCAATAAGAACAGCTAAAACTGAGAGTGGTATACACGTAACCACCACAACCATCCAAATCTTCCATCTAGCCCCTGGTTTTGGACAAAAAGAACTGCCTTAAATCTTCATTTAGTTTAGAGAAATACTTTAACGACAAAGAAATTACGCCAAAATAAATCTACAAACTGACATGGTTTGATGCAGTACATTCGTCAGATTGTAAATTTACTTTTAGTATAAAGTAGATCTAACGGATCACGTGAAGTCACGTCAGTTCGTTGATTTTATTGTGTAAAGCACATTGCAAATAGTACTCATCAACTAGTAATTTTTGTTCAATCTGAATTAACAAAACGGCAAGAAGGTAAGTACATTTTTTTATATCGTTTTTAATTATTTGACAGCATTACAATTCATCGACATGCAGAAAATTAATTGATGATCTAGTCACATCCTTACCTTGAGAAGCTGGGAGGGACAAGTGAAAACTTGAGGCGTTGTAGAATTGGTACAGCTCAAACCTCATATTACAATTCCTACTAACAATAATTCCACCTTGGCGATAAAAGCAGCATGCCTGAAGCTCTCCAAAGGCAGACTGCAAACAGTTATAACAGGACTTTGCTGAGATGTCCCTAGTACATTGTACAAGACCATAGATTCTTTTCTTCCTTGAGAATTTAATTTCACCAGTTGCGAACATGCGTGTAGAGGGATCAAACGCAGTCTCGTTCGAGATGTTATTCATTAAGTACGTTAAAACTTGCTCTAAATGAACTGGATTTGATATATTCTTCTGCATTTGATTCTGCTCTGGATACTTCCCAGTATAAACCGTCAAGGGAAAGAAGTTCTGGAAGGAGTAGCGAACTTGACAGAGTTCAAACCATATCATAGCATCTTCACTTCTGCACTGCTTTAAGATTTCCTTGGTTGCAGTCTGTATACAATTCCGACAAACTGTGGAGTTGACATCCCCTCTACAAAGCGCCTGTCCATAGACTCTGTCTGAGTCCTCTCCAGTGGAGGTGTTGTAGAAACCTGTCAACGAAGTATTGGAAGGCAGAGACCCGAGGAGGAGCTTGAGATTGTTTTCAAATGGGCTGTTGAGTGTGTAGTTTTTGATCGAGGTCTCTGTGTTACAAAACGTAGAGAGAAGATCCCCACTGGCCGGCGTGGCCGCAAGCATAGGGCGCATCAAAAGTGGTATAATCAACAAAAGCATAGCCAATAATGCATCTTTCTTATCCATCTTCCAAATATGGTTGAACATGATCATAGGATGATTACTTTGGCCAAAAGGTAGTGAAGATGGATCAAGGTAATTAACCTGACATCTGATCAAGCACAACTGGTGTCGGTCAGAATGATCTCTTCACGACATTTCATCCTTTGACAACACGATTTACCCGCAAACCTGTATGAGGTTATACATTACATAGAAACTTCCGCCCAAAAAGATTTAGGTCCGACTCTTTCTGATGGAACGGTCAAACATTCCTCTGAAACTTCCCCGATGGACGTTGATACTGACTCGAAATATTTAGGACTGACTTCTCCGAATGGTGACAATGGGGAAAAATTTTCCCGTTCAAAAATAGTATATTTTTTGTGCTAAGCTTAAAATACTTGTAGTAATTTACTGGTATTGTTTGAAGCAACCATGTATCAATTAACATCATTAATTTGATTCCATTCTTTAAGATAATAGATAATGATAGACTACTTCTTAACACTCGTTTATAGTAAGCTTTTCATTATCCGAAGAACGAACTAAACAAGTGGCTCAAATTGTTTGAGAGTTTCAAATCACGTGACGGAGATTGCTTGTTTGACAATTCTACTTGAAGACTTCGTCAAACGATTCGAACACCCGTTTATTATTTTATTGCGTATTTGAAATTTTTATTTATTTATTTATTATTTTAACATATTTAATCATTAAGAATAAATTAAAAAAATATGCAATTTCATTAATAATTACTTTCTTAACTATTATTTATTAAAAAATAAATAAAAAATAAAAAAAATATAAGAGAATATTAACAAATAGTAAGCTAGCTTTTCATTATCCTAAGAACGAGCTAAACAAGTAAGCCAAATTGTTTGAGAGTTTCAAATTACGTGAACGTGAGCTTACTTGTTTAACAATTCTACTTGAAGACTTCGTCAAAAGATTCGAACACCCGTTTATTATTTTATAATCTATTTGAAATTTTTATTATTTTTATTATTTTTTAAAGTATTTTTTAACATTTTTAATTATTAAGAATAAATTAAAAAAATATAAAATTTCATTAATAATCACTTCATTAACTATTAATTAGTAAAAAAATGAAAAAAATGAAAAAAATAAAAGAAATAATAAACGAATAATAAAAAATAGTAAGCTTTTTATTATCATAAGAACGAGCTAAACAAGTGGCTGAAATTGTTTGAGAGTTTCAAATCACGTGACGGAGCTTACTTGTTTGACAATTCTACTTGAAGATACATCTACTTCGTGAAAAGACTGGCATGCACCTTGTGAAGAACCTGGATTATGTATATTTGTTTTTCCCAAAACCAGCCCAACGAAGCTTGAAGGAAGGAACAACATGAGTACGTACTAGGCCAAGAGGTATTATTTCTAAATTATCATAATCGAATATTAGGACTTTCTTATTGGTCATCATTCTGGGTCAAATCCAATGGATTAAACTTCAAAGTCATTAATTATCAAAACAATGCTATTCAATGAACCATGATTAGTTGACTTCTTTGTTGGTTTTACATGATGACCCTGATCTTCTTTGTTATATTTGTCAATTTGTTTATTGATGTTCTTACTGATCATTTGCGCTCCCTGGATATGATTTTGGAAAACGATATGGATCTGATAAAAGCTGCTGATTCTTATTTTATTTTATTTTATTTTATTTTATTTATATGTTTTTTACTTAAGGAAAATGCTACTTCCCCCGCTGGGGCTCCCGCTGAGAGTCCCGCTGGGGGTATTGTAGTAAATTTTATATGTATTTTTTTAAGTTTTTTTTTTATATAATTTTTTTAATATTTTTTAAAAAATTAAAAAAATTATAATATTATTAAAAAATACTTTCTTAATCATGAAGTAAAATAAAAAATTATAAAAAAATATTTTTTATTTTACTTAGTGATTAAGAAATTATTTTTTAATGATTTCTTTTTACTTTCTAATTAAGAAAGTATTTTTTAATAATATTATAAATTTATTATTATTTTTTAAAAACATTTAAAATTATTAAAAAAAATTATATATAAAAAAAAAATTTTAAAAACACACTATGTGCTACATCACCCCAGCGGGACTCCCAGCGGGAGCCCCAGCGGGGGATGTAGCATCACTCTTTACTTAATTATTATGAAATTATTTTTAAATGAGTTTTTGTGAATTTTTGTAATATTTAAAAAGATTTTAAAAAATAATTTTAAAAAATACAAAATAAAAAATATATATTTTACACCTATCGATAGAAATTCTCAGATCACTTTGGCCCTAGTAGGACCCTGATTTTTAGACATAGTCATGTTATACAGCACCTCTTTATCGTAAATTCTGATAGATCAGATTTTATTTTCTTCTAACCTCTGCCATTTTTTTCATTGGAATTTAATATACATGAATCACTATTTACTTTCACACTTTACATCCATAATTTTTTTTTTATAGGGTATGAGAGTATTTTTCATGAGCTTTACTATTCATAAGCCTCACATACCACACACTACACTTTCTTTAATTTTTTTTTATTTAATTTTTTTTAAATAATTAAATTCTTTTACTCATCATCCATATAACATACATTTAGTAAGAGAAAAAAATTAAAAAAATAACAAAAAGAGTGGTGTTAGCTGTGTGAGACTTATGAATAGAATTTTTTTTATTTTTCATAAGATATGATGATGTTTTTTTATAGAAAATGTAGTGTGAAGTATTGAATAGTAATTGATGAGAAGAATTTTTCATTTCCCATTTCCTTGGATTCTCATTTCTTCATCTTTTAAGCCCTTCACGTCTCTCTCTTCTCGAGCTCTCCGCTCTTAAAGAGATCTCTCTCTCCTCAAGAATTGCACAGGGTGTCGGGTGGGGGTGGAAATTGGAAAGCAACCGGAGGGGCAGTGCAAAATTAACTGATGGAACGGACTTATCCTTATCAGACTGGTTTTGCCACGTCAGTAGGTGTGTGGTTTCGGACCGGACTAGAAATACAATTTTTCTTTTAGGTGTGGTTTAGATAGTGAGATGAGATTAGATGAGTTAAGATAGTTTTAGACTAGTTAAATAAAATATTATTAAAATATTATTTTTAATATTATTATTATTTTAAAATTTGAAAAAGTTAAATTATTTATTATATTTTGTATAAAAATTTAAAAAAGTTATAATTATAAAATAAAATGAGTTAGAGTGATTCTTGAATCTAAACCGGGGTTAGATAGCCGATGTGGTTTCTTAGCTGGCCATTTCAGTTAACTGTTGCTTTCATATTTTCTATCACTTGAAATTTCTCAAAAAAAAACCAAAAGAGATTAATTTCTATGATCACATGTTCTAATTAGGACCTAGGATAATTTTTTGGATGGTGCTACGTCCACCGCTCCCAACTCCCATTAGATATAATTGATCTTTTTTTTTTTTGTTATTTTTTTGGAAAATACTATAGACACAAAAGGATCCCACACACTAATCTCTCTCTTTTCTTCTCTTTTCCTTCTTTTTTTCCTCCTCCCGTGCGTCTCCCCTCCCTTCCTCCCCCTTTCCCTCTCTACCTCCGCCTCCCCGTGGCGGCCATGGTGGTCGGGGACCACCTCAAGGCCGGCAGAATTCGCCGGCGGTCCAAGCGGCACCGTCCGGCTGGGGGATGGGAGCTCCCGTGCAGCGAGCGAAAGGGGGAGGAGGGGAGGGGAGACGCACGGGAGAGGCGTTGCCGTGAGGGGAGGGGAGACGTTGGCGGCTTCTTCCGACTCTGAGGTGGTCTTCAACCACTATGACAGCAATGGAGAGGGCAGAGGCGGCGGAGACGCATAGGAAGGGGGAGAAGCATGGGAAGGGGGAAAAAAGAAAGAAGAAAAAAAAAAGTGGGTAGATGTGGCACACTCATAGTCTGCCACATCAATGTGTGGGATCCCTTTGTGTCTATGACAGCTCCCTATTTTTTTTAAATGTATTTTTTTACACTTTTAAATGTTTTGTAAAAAAATAAAAAAAAATCACAATATTATTAAAAAATACCTCCTTAATTACTAAGTAAAAAAAATTAAAAAATAAAATAAAAAATTCCAGCGGTAATACCGAATTGTAAGAACCAGTGGTGAGAGTATTATTTTCCTTAATTTTTAGGGCGACGCTACAGTCACCCCTGGTAGCTCCCACACTACAAGAAAACAAGGTTTTCCCAGCGATTATAAAATCACCGAAAGAAAAAACGACGCAAAAAGTATTTATCTCGTCGATTTTGAACTCGCTGCAGCCGTCTATAATCGCATGTGAAGTCGCACGCTGGGCTTTCACTAAAATGTGCTCTTGCGGAGAATTAATATGTTACTTACGACGATTTTGTGCGTCGTAAGATGAAAACTAGTTTTCGTCGCTGTGATTTCCGCCGGGATTGTAATTATTTGGGCGCCAAAGGCTCGGAATGCCTTTTATTTTTCCCCCCAACTTATTTTCCCCCATGTTTGCCACTTCGACGCGCGAGAACTCCTTCTGCACTTCGACCTATTTCTAAGACAGACACCATTTTCAAACTTTGCAAGCTCCGACCTTTCCAGTGTTCTCTCATGGCGTCAACTCCCCCGTCGTGAGCTTTTGACCCATTTACCGAGTCCCATTTCCCCACTCCGGCCTTCTCCCTTCCGTTCTTGGTTCACCAATTTCACAGAACTTCAAATCCCACAATCGGCTACCCTAGTGTTCTCCACTGCTCCTATTGTCTCTCTTTGGGAAGCTAGGTCCTACGTTTCCGGATTCCCTTACAAATTTCAATTCCGTGCCTCCATTTCGACATAGAAGTTAATATTTTGGGGTTTTCAAGAATGATCGATCGAGGCTCCAGGTATCTCTTGCTGCCATTGCATTTATCTTCCCCCCTTCACAAGTAGGTTGCATTACAAAAGTAGTCGTTTTTAGATCTACAATAATTTTTTTTCCTTTGTGAAACTGATGTGCATGTTCCTCTGTTTGAGGTTTAATGTTGTGTATCTGCCTCTTGTGTTTGAGCTGCTCAATCAGTTGTGGGTATTAGATAATTTTAATTCACCAAATATTGCTTTTTTTTTTGCTGAATCAGAAGCTTTTTCTTGTAGAATTTATGGCCTAATTTTTTTTACCTTATTTACTGTAAGTAAGTGATTTCTTAGAGAATTGGCAATGACATTGCCAAGTCCAAAGTTTAGCTAGAATTTCAAGTTTTGGCTTTAGGATAAAACCTTGGCTAGGTGAGTCCATATTGGACTAGCCATATTAAAGCCAAAATAGTAATATAATATTATTACTTTTAATAATATTTTACAATTAGTAAATATAACTTACTAATGACAAAGAAAAAAAACACTTAGGGCTACAGTCTAAAGGTCCAAAACTCAGCCTCATAAAGATAGAGGGATTTATGATCACACCTTAACTATTAGCATTGCTTAAGCCACTTAACTGTACGATCAGCACACATAGAAGAAGTATACACTTGGACTTTTTGCCATGTAAAACCCTTTTCATATTGACATTTAAACACGTATAAGTGCTATAGACACAAAGGGATCCCACAAAGGGATCCCACACACAGATATGGCACATTATAAGTGTGCCACGTGCCCCTTCTTTCTTTTCTTTTTTCTTCTTTCTTTTTTTCCCCTCCTCCCGTGCATCTCCCCTCCCCACCTCCCTCTTTCCTCTCTGCCTCCGAGTGGCTCCGCGGTGCCGCCGCCTCCACGTGGCCGCCAAGGTGGTCGGGGACCACCTCAGGGCCGGCAGAATCAACCGGCGGTCGTGAGCTTGCCGTGCACGGGACTCCCATCCCCCCGCTAGACGGTGCCGCTTGGACCGCCGGCGGATTTTGCCGGCCCTGAGGTGGTCCCCGACCACCTTGGCGGCCACGTGGAGGCGGCGGCACTGAGGACGCACTCGGAGGCAGAGAGGAAAGGGGTTGTGGGGAGGGGAGACGCACGGGAGGAGGGGTTGCCGTGAGGGGAGGGGAGACGACGACGGCTTCTGCCGGCCCTGAGGTGGTCTCCGATCACTATGGCGGCGACGGAGAGGGCGGAGGCCGGCGGAGAAGTGGGAGACGCACGGAAATGGGAAAACGCACGGTAATAGAGTAAAAGGAAAGAAGAAAAAAAAAAAAGCACGTGGCACATTTACACAATGCCACATCTGTGTGTGGGATCCCTTTGTGGGATCCCTGTGTGCCTGTAGCAGCCCTCAATAAACAATGAATAGGGTAACATACAAGAATTGTGGATCAAAACAAATCTGGCCACTAAAACAGAACTTTCCCAAACCCCATACAACTGGATATTTTCAGCCTTGGAAGCAGAACATTTCTAATATGCAAGCTGCTTAGTCTAAAAGAGAAGTCCAAAGTTACTTTATTGCAGATATCGGCCTTGCATAATGCTCCTTATAATATTTGAAAACTTGAAGGTTGGGAATGCAAAATAACATTAAGGCATGATCCATAATGTAGGGGTTGTGCAAAGTAGAAGCAACCTTTTACTTTAGAAGGAAAAGCAAAATATTTCCTAAGAAATATCAAAGAGCACTACTTTTCATGCTTTGTGAAGCATTTTTCAAAAGATTAACTTTTCCGATTTGATTTTTGTAGCCCCAACATTTTAATCTTTGGAAAGCATTGTCAAGTTGTGGTATGAGGGCAAAAAATAAATAAGTTAAAGTTAACAAGCTAGAAAAAAAACAGCAGGATTAAGAAAATCATATATGAGCATCTATTCTTTAAACCTTAATTATGTTGCTACTTTAGAATCACCAAAAGATCATTATCTTATCTACTTCAAATTGTGGAACCCTTAAAAACATAAGAAGGGAATTTGTTGCTTGTGGCTTTTCAAAAGATTAGGAGTTT
>QEOT01002418.1:26612-66125 GCA_003123785.1 Pterocarya stenoptera | reverse complement strand
CCATAACTACATTAATGTGAATTCCCCACCTCAATGGATGAATTGAATGTCATTAATTTATTAAATTAGATGGAAATGGTGCTCAAAGTTATGAAAATGGGAATCCTAGGTGTTCTCTAGGCATGTATAATGAAAGTTCATAGTTTTTCCTTTATGTTTCATAACATAAGGCAATGAAACAATATTATTTTACATAAGATTAAGTGCAGTTTATCTTATTAACACAATATTTATCTTATTATTTCAGGTCATTCACTCAAACAATATTACTTGAAACTAATGTTATTTTAAGTAATAATGTTTAGTGACTGACTTCAAATAAGATAAATATTGTGTTAACAAGATAAACATTTATACATGTGACAAAGGTAAACTAAGATAAAGTGGGAAAAAGAAACCCAGCGAATGTATCTGGGCGAGGGGAGAAAAAAAATAAAAACAACGAACCTTAATTGCGGCGATTATTGATCGCCGATAGAGCTTTTAAATACCAGCGGCGATATAAGAATGGATAAAAATAATCAATTCCGGCAAATTTTGAGTGCCGCAAAAAGCAATATCGACGAAAAGCAAAATCATCGCAAATATACTTTTGCAGCGAATAAATCTACATTTGTCGCGATTAAAATTCGTGGGAAAAAACTTATACCGGCGAAAATTATCTTCGCGGGGAAAAATTACTGTTTTTGCGGCGATTATTTAGACATTTGCGACGACGTTTTTTCGTTGCGTATAATGTTTCTCGGCGATTGATGGGACACTGACACCACTATTTTGCGGCGCTTTTTTGTACACTTTTGCGGCGACATATAATCGCTGCAAATAGTATTTTCACAACGAGTTTTTAAAATCGCCGCAATTGATCAGAACCGGCTTTAGGATTTCGTCGAAGTTGCAGTGATTAAAAATTGTCGGAAAAGATCAAATGCAGCGATTTTGAAGGGTATTTGCGACGATTTTGAGCGCTGCAAAAGGTCCGATTTCTTGTTGTGGGCCACTAGTTATTTTGGTGTGGTTTTTTTGATATGTATTTTTTTAACACTTTTAAATATTTAAAAAAAAATCACAGCATCATTAAAAAATACTTTCTTAATCATTAAATAAAAAAAAAAATGCCAGCAGTAGCGCTGTAGGACTAGCATTATTATATTTTTTTTTTCTATGTATGTGGTCTTCGATCGGAGTTACTTATTTACTGAAATGGACAGTTAAAAATGGATATTTAGAGAATTTCTTATGCAACTCGTGGTGAATATAAAATCATAAGTTTTTTCAGAAATGCTGCATACAACCGGTGTGTGCAACTGCCGCAACACCGTTGATTGCCACGTCAGCATCTATCAGAGAAATTGAAAGAGGAGAACAAAAAAAACACCCTGGTTCACAGTCGGAGGACTCAAGCCGAGAATTCTCTTCCTTTCTTGCGAAGGTTCTTTTTTTCTGAGGTTCCGGTTCAGAATATTACCTCAACAGCAAAGCGTGCCCATACCTTTGTCATTTCGAGCTTCCATCACCCTTTTCAATATGTTCAAACCCAATCCTCTGATTATTTCAGCTATTTCTAGGAAGAAACCCCATTCTTCACAAAGCATTTGTAAGAATACGAAAAAAAAAAAAAAAAAAAGATCAGTCCTTTAGAACCACATGCTTAGACAAAGAGAATGAAAAAAGACCCATTTGAGGGCACAAGGACTGTTGAAAAACTCGAAACCCACCATTGTTAACAATGGCTTCCTCCATCCACAGTCGAGAAAAAGACCAAAGCAACCAAACCCACAAAATCACCTAAGAAGCAAAATAATCTTTTGCTCAACAAAGACTTGCAGAACCTAATGGAAAGACTAGGCAACAAAGACCCATAATCAAAAATCTCTTATTATAATAAAACCTTTACAACGAAACGGAAAAGTATGCAACACCAACCCATTACGTAAAAGCTAATATGAGGTAATTACAAAATGAAAAACTATAATATGAGCAAAACAGAAAGTAACCCAGAAGAGATTCGAGCATAGAAATGAAGCAAAATATTTCTACATAGGAGAAAGAAGAGCTAGTAGTTGTTGGGTCTCTGTTTGCTACTCCAAACCCAGTTTCTGACTTTTTCTTTTTCTTTTTCTTTTTCTCTTGCTTCACTTTTCTGGGTTCTTTTGTTGGTCTTTGAGCGTGTTTGTCTTTGTGGTTTACCTGTTTAAGTATGGATCGTAGAGTTCAGATGGCTTCGATGTGGAGAAGATGAAGGGGGCTTCGCTGGGTTCGTGGAGAAGACGAAGGGATCTGCTTGGCTTGAGTGGAGAAGACGAAGGGAAAGGGGGGTTGGCTTCGTGGAGAAGTCAAATGGTGCGTGCGTTTTGAGTCATTAAATGAAATGTCCCGTTTCATCTCCACATGGAAACCGGTTCCGCAAAGGTTTCCCAGAAGCGGTTGTATATAGCATTTTTCTTTTATGAATAGGGCATGACAAATGAAACATCTGCCACATTTACATTGAAGAGTCAATTACAAGAAGCAATACTATTATTATGATCCCTAATTATATAAATATTAAATAATATTATACATTTTAAGTGGTTTTTTTATCAGAGAACACAATGTTTAATTTATAAGATCAACTACTAGTACTATATACACAATGAGATTACACAAAAGTAAACCCACAAACTGATTTAGTTTTGTGACATCTGTTAAATCTATTTTACAATAAAACTAACTTTACAATCTGATGCATGACCACATCAAGCCACGTCAATTTATGAGTTTATTTTTATAATTCTTTTGTGACTAAAGTATTTCTCTTAATTTATTGATGTGTACTACACATGCACCAGACAAGGCATTAATGAAGTTCCAAATCCACTTGTAGCGTTTCATCGATCAACGTGGTCCAATATTGGAAATCGACAAGCCATTGACGGAGAGAAAGTTTGGACTACTTGTTTCGTAGTGATCAGTGAATCTGCCCACAGAAAATGCTGGTCGTTGAGGTTGGCAAAGAGACGTTGAAGCGCCATCACTTTGCAACATTACAACGACAAATGACATGGTTGGCCTTTCATTTGCATCTTCTTGAACACACAATAATCCAATATGCAAGTATCTTAGAAATTCGTCCGGGCTGCACGACTCCTTCAACAAAGGATCCATTAACTCCAAAACATGATTTCCTTCATTCCAGAGTGTCCATGCCTGCACCATTAATAATTTAATGCATAAGTTTAGACAAATTTTGAAGTCGATATAAATATAATATTTTGCTTCCAAAGTATAATCTAATTGATTATCCTAGCTTGTCCAGCAAAAAGAAAAATAGTACTTACAAATGCAATGAGGCTAGGAGCACGTTTTGTTCTATGGAAGCCAGCATTTCTTCTCCCAGTTAAAATCTCAATTAAGAGTACTCCAAAACTAAACACGTCAGACTTAATGGAATACATTCCTTCCATAGCATACTCCGGAGCCATGTACCCACTGCCAACGTCAGTCTCATGTTTAGAAGCATATATATATATATATATATAAATAAAGGAAATCAATAATCCAGATTCTCTCATTTTTATCTCTAGATCCGACCGTTGGATTATGGATTACTTGTATTGTATTCTTGTACATCCGTCACACTCTTTTTTGTCACCATTTGAAATAAACTTCTCTACATGCAGCTCCGTGGATGTAAGCACATTACCGAATTACATAAATCATGTGTCGTGTATATCGATTCTATTTCTATATTCTTTTCCTATTGTTCCTAAAAGTGCATACTTCCTAGAATACATAGATGTGTTGGTAGATATTTTACGTGGCACTAAATTATGCTATTGTTATTCTGATTAATTTTGATCGTTGTTTTGGTTATAGAAGAAAAGTTAATAAGAGTACTTAGATTTTTTTTTTTATGGTTTTTAAGTATTATCGAGTTAAAATTAAAAAATATATTTACATGGCATGCGTGCTATGTAATAAGTCATCCAATTTATAAATCCAAGAAATGGAATTAATCGAGAAATAAGAAAAAGGTGTACTCACTATGTCCCGACAATTTTAGCCGTATTAGCTTCACCTTCTGTCCCTGCAAAGATTCTTGCCATTCCAAAGTCTGAGATCTTGGGGTTCATGTCGTAATCCAACAACACATTGCTTGCTTTTAGGTCCCTATGAATGATTCTGAGTCGAGAATCCTCGTGAAGATAAACAACTCCTCGAGCAATTCCACCTATTATATTAACTCGTTTATTCCAATCAATTTGTGCGCGTCTACTTCGATCTAACTCATTTTAGAAAAAAGAAAAAAAAACTCATTTATCATTATTCTGTAAAAAAAAAAAAGAAGGTTTTTTCAAGCTGAGGGAGAAAAAAAGGAAGAGACAAGCCGGGGAGGAAATTAACGAACCAAAGAGAAAGACATCTAGGCTGCTGTTGGGCATGAATTCATAGACAAGCAGCTTTTCCTCTCCGTCTATGCAGAAACCAAGAAGCTTGACGAGGTTTTTGTGTTGAAGCCTCATTATCAGTAGAACCTCATTTGTGAATTCCTCTGAACCCTGCTCGGAACAGCAGGAGAGCCTCTTTACCGCTACTTCCTTTCCATCACTTAGGATACCCTGCAAAATTCATATATAATTTGCTTTCATCGATCAATAAACCGCGATCGTCTTGATCAATAGTACTTGTATAAGTCTCGTCATTTTGTAGAAAATTATATCATGTTACCTTGTAAACAGGACCAAAACCACCTTGCCCAAGCTTATTTGAATCAGAGAAGTTGTCAGTAGCTGCTTGTATTGATGCCAAATCAATACGGGGAAAATCTGCATCGATACTTTTACTATTTGCTTGTCGACTGACAGCTTTTCTCACCCCTGAACAGAAAATACAAGCTAGGGAGGTATCACTGGTGAAAAATGGAGGTACAAAATTGTAAAGCAAACCCAGTGAGATTCGTCTTTACGTTTAATTGCCTTTTTGTTCACTAGGCAATAAATGAAGGAAGCAAAAAGTACTAGCGCCGAGCAGGCTGATACAACTATGAGGGTAATGATGATCCTCATTTTCTTTCCACCGCCTGCATTTAAATTTTAAAGGCAATCATTTGTTAGGCAGCCAAAATGATCCTTTTTTTGTTTTAATGATTTAGTTTGTTTTCTTGCCACAGTTCCAAATTCATGAGGCTTATACTGTTCTATTTTTCTTTTGCAACAATAAAAGTTCGAGAATTCCATTAAAAGAGACGCAATCATTGGTGTTAGGCGTTGTTAATTAGTGTGATAAAACTAATCTGTGATAGAAGAGGGTGTTGTGGACAAATATATATATATATATATCTATATACATACTTACTTGCCCCTTGATCATTAGTTGAACTTGGACATTTAGATGTGTCTCCATAAAAGCTGTATAACTCATACCTCAAGGAGCAACTACTACTAATAACTCTTGCTCCAATAGAGAAATAGCAGCAATTTAATATATATGTTATGGCCGTCTGAAGGCATGAATTACAGCCATCACCGGACAAGTCTCTTGTGCACTGCACTAGAGCATATATTGTTTTATCCCCAAAGGCTGCTTCTCCGGTAGCATACATTAATTTTGCTGAAAGATTGAAAGCTGCTGCAGCCTCCGTCGTAAGGTTATTCAAAGTCTTCTTAACAACAGATTTGAACTGTTCTGGTTGCGAAATATTCTGCACGTTATCGAAGCCGCGGATGTTTCCTGTAAGATTCACTTGGCCAAAGAAATTTTGGTTGGAATAGCGCAGCAGGCATTCATCCTCCCATACAACTGCTTCCCTCGTGTTTGAGCAAACGTTCAAAATGTCTTGTGTAGCGGTTGCTATGCAGTCCCGGCAGGTTTCATTTGTGATATAATTGAGGCACATGTGGGCACCATAAACTTGATCTGTGCCATTTCCTGTAGAGGTGTCGTAGAATTTGGAAGCTGAAGCATTTGAAGTTAGAAAATGGAGGACATCGTTTAGATTCTTTTGAAATTGATCACCATCTGTATAGTTACTAGCTGTGTTGGGACAAAACGAATAAGGAGGGTCGGCATAGGCCAGATCCCATGGGAGGAGGGCGAGAAAAGCAGAAAACGTAAGCAATCTAATGAATTTTGGACTGATGTGGGGATGATTCATACTTTCCTGAGTACCTCAACTCTGATATATGGTGGCCAAATCTCTCTAAATAGTGGCTGATGGTGCTTTTGCTTCTCTTATACCTTAGCGGCCATAACCAAAAACTCCATTCTTGGAGCAAGTATACAAAAATAAAATTAACTTTTTCCATCTAGTCTCATCTATTTATTACAATTTTTTTTAAATTTTTATACAAAATACAATAAACGATTCAATTTTTTAAAATTTTAAAAAAATAATAATATTAAAAAATAATATTTTAAAAATTTTTTATTTAATTTTCAATTTTTATTTTATATTATCTAATCTCATCTCAATCTACTATTCAAACCTCTCAAATCAACGGGAAATTGCTTGGAAGATTGCTAAAATTAGTCAAACCTTCTTCTAAGGTTAAAAAATAAAACCAATTTGTGGAAATTGAAAATAATATGTACTGCCCCTGAAAGTAAAAATGCATTACTGACTTTTTGTGCAAATGGGCAGAAGTTTATACGTAGCAATTAAGTCAATAATGGTGAGGCTACAATTAATTATATATACTTAGGAAGGGTGGAGGCAGATCAGACTGACGGTCGATTAGTCCTGTGGTTTTCCAGTCATGTTTTTCTTGCATAACGTGTTTAAGACAATTTAGATATAACAAAGGAAAATGTTATTTAGTCCTTTCAAAGTTCTTCTTTAAATTATTATTTGAGTATTTTAATTTTTTTAAATATTTTTTACCTAGTAATTAAGAGAGTGATTATTAGTGAAATTATATATTTTTAAATTTTTTTAATGATTAAAAATGTTAAAAAAATACTTTAAAAAAAATTAAAAACAAAACATCTACAAATGTGTGCTAGCGGTACACCCAGAGGTAAAAACTGTTCAAAAACAAAAGATGGATAGGCCGGAGTTGTTATGGGAGGTTTGAATAGTGAGTTGAGATGAAATTAAAGTTGAAATTTGAATAAAATATTGTTGAAATTATTTTTGTTTTAAAATTTGAAAAAATTGAATTATTTATTATATTTTATTTAGAAATTTAAGAAAATTACAATAATTAAAAGAGATGAACTGATGAACTGATATGTTTATAGCCTCGTTTGTTTTCAGATGAGTTGAGATTAAAGTTAAAAAATTGAATAAAGTATTGTTAGAATATATTTTTTAATATTATATTTGTTTTGGAATTTGAAAAAGTTGAATTATTTATTTTATTTTATATGAAGATTTGAAAAAATTATAATGATAAGATAGGAGATTTTTAAAATTTTTAAAATTTTGAATTTCAATCACAAAAATAAACAAAGCCTAAATTGGTTTCGAGGAACATGTTTGGGATATTCGTGTTAGAAGTATTAATTAAGGGTCCCATATATGGGTAATTGTGGGCTACATGGATTCATTGATCGCCTGAACAATGATATGCCCACGGCCGGGGGCATAGATATATTCCAGTCATTAGTTTGGTGTTATCCTAATTAATTCTTTTTTTCATTCAGGTGGCCAGCCAGTAGTACTCTTTATTAAAGAGAATCAGATCAAATACTCTTTAAATGTATAAATCATGCCAATGGCCTTTGGACCAGATAGCACTGGCCCTGGTTTCTCAGTGGGAGAACCAAGGTTCAATCCCTCTCTCCTTTTAAAAAATTAAAAAAAAAATGTATAAATCTTGTTTACGAGAAATCTAGTCAGTTTTTTTTGTAGAACTCTAAATACTTGTTTGACCAGCAAGTTATTTATTTCAAAATAATTTGTGTATTGGAGTTCTTTACTTATTTTGTTGTTATTTTAAGAATGTAAATTTATATGAATCAATAAATCAAGGCGTACTTAAAACTTGAAAGAAAGAAAATCCTATCTCGTTCTCTCATTTTTCTCTCTACACAGCCACAACCCCTCAAAAAACTTAGATTAAAGGAGCGGGGTTGGAGCTTTGGCTCTTCCGTCCCCCCTTCATTCCTTCCTCATCTCTCATTCATCTTCTCTCTAGTTTTTTTTTTTTTTTGTTTTTTTTTTCTTTCATAATAGGGTGAAATGCGGATCTACGGAGCCAAGCGACTATCACGCTTCCCACCACAAGATCTTCAAGGCATCGATTATTCAGATGGACGAAAAATCTTGTCGAACAGAGCGGTGCGTGAGCCACACGCGCAGCCCAAAGTGTGCACGTGACATCCACATGCCACCGCAAGAAAAGCTCTATCGCCACCAGATGCGGCTTTTCTGGGACCAAGACCATCGATTTCTTGAGACCTGACATTTCGCTGTACTTCCAGGGTGATGCGTGTCCCTCAGGCACCATCACAGTCTCGGCGTTTGCATTTTTTATTTTTTCTAAAAAGTTTAAAATACGGATCTATAGCTTACCAAGTTGTAATTTGCTATATCTGTAATTGATCTACAGCTTACACGAGTCTTTCTTTTGGTTGTGTAATTGAATTATATGCTTATAATGGTTTTGATGCATGGGTTCTGAATTTTATAGTTTATATGTGCCACCCAGGTGTTGTATTTGTAATCACGGTTTTCATCCGTCCTAAGTGAGGGCAATTAATAAAATTGGGATACCGTCCTTTTTTTTTTAAAGAGTTGTAATTCGTTATTTTTCCATGTATCTTTTACGTTTTCTGTTATTTTCTTTGTTTTGTGTTAAAAAAATATATATAGTCTCTATGACTTTTGTTCATAAAGTGTATCATCTATTTTGTCGTAGATAGAGTATGTAGTTGTTTAATTCTGTCTAGAACAAAATGTGGAGTTTGATAAATTTATCTTAAAAAAGAATGCTGTCTCTTAAATGGTTTGTTTGTAAAAAGTTACAGCATTAGACTCTACTTGCAATTCTGCTTATTGACACGATAAACATACAGCTGATATAAAAACCTACCGCATTATAATTTTTCTATTTCAGCTTTTTCTATTCGCGTAAGTGATGGATTCAGGCATTAATCTACAACTAACAGAACTCTAAACTTCAGATTTACCCAAATATTTATAGCTCAGACTTCGAAGTCCAGGGAATCAAAATCTTGAAAGTCGTCATAGGCTCAAAAAATACAGTGGGCTGTTGTTATTGGGCCCGTATCCCTTGTTCTTTTGTTGGAAGGTGTCTCAGTTCATCAATGGGCTATATATGTTTGAAGGAACAGCCCAGCTTTAAAGGGGAACGGGCCTCCAGAAAACTTATAAAATAAATAGCAGCAGATTTGAGCCCTGTAATGTGGATTTCCATTCATCGTGATCGTACAATTACAGCTCGTTGAAATGTCTTCCTCAGTGTGGAGTAGAAAGCATAAGATGTCCCACTTCCTATGATATAAAAATTTTGACAGATTTTCAGCTTGCAAACGTGTTAATAGCAGGGAATGTTAGAAGAAACGTTGCCAGTATTTATCTTGGCGAAGGAATGGAAACATTAAGATCATTTACAGAAGGATTTGCTATGGGAAAACTATCAATCTGAATGACACTACCCACAGAAAGTGCAGGTTGCTTTGGTTTAGGAAGAGGTATTGATTCCTTCCCCAACAGAACTACCACCTTTGATATGGTGGGTCTATCCGCTGGATCCTCCTGCACACACAAAAGCCCGATATGCATGCATTTCAATATTTGTGTAATCATGCAGGACTCCATCAACAAAGGGTCCACAAATTCCATTTCTTTCCCTTCATTCCAAAGTTTCCAGGCCTGTCAATACAGACATAAACTTGATTATGTGCATCAATACTATCCCCAGTCAATCCAAAATGATAATGATGAAAGCGTCCATTTTTAACTAAAAAAACAAAAAATCATACATATACAAGGAGTGTTTGGGCCTGCCCTGTCAGGTGGAAGCCACTATTTTTCCTCCCGCTAATAATCTCAAGCAAGATGACGCCGAAACTGAAAACATCAGATTTTACAGAAAACAGCCCCTCCATTGCATACTCAGGAGGCATGTATCCGCTGTTTTCAAGCATAGCATTATTGTGTTTTCTTCTCAATTGGATACTAAAAATAACTGGGAAAATATATTGCAGAAGAAAGAAAAGAAGTAGACTCACTATGTTCCGACGACTCTCCTAGTGTTAGCAGTGTTCTGATCTTCACCAAAGATCCTCGCCATGCCAAAATCTGATATTTTAACAACCATTTCATGGTCCAATAATACGTTATTGGGCTTTAGATCCCTGTGAATGATTTTAAGCCTAGAGTCCTCGTGAAGATAAAGAAGTCCTCTAGCAATACCAACAATAATATCGTAGCATGTCTTCCATTCAAGCTGACTGCGTTTTTCCGAATCTGAAAACATTTTTGAAGATCATTCGTTCATATTTCTTAGAGCAATTCGGAATATAAGCAAGCTAATGAGCAGAAGGTTGAAGGAACAAACCGAATATAAATAAATCAAGGCTTCGATTGGGCATGAATTCGTAAACAAGCAGCTTTTCATGGCCCTCTATTGCACATCCCAAGAGCTTCACCAGGTTTCTGTGCTGTAGTTTTGCAATAACTATGATCTCATTTTTAAATTCCTCCAAGCCTTGCCATGACTTCCTCAACAACCTTTTAACTGCTACTGTCTTACCATCTGGAAGTACACCCTGAGAAAATACCCAGAATCAGCCATAAATTCGGTACGGGGAAGCAATACTGGAGCCGCTTTAAACAGAGAAGTTGATGTTACCTTGTATACAGTGCCAAATCCACCAATTCCCAGCTTATTTGAATCTGAAAAGTTATCTGTAGCTGCCATTAATGTCGATAGATTCATGAAGGGCAGCTCTTCAGAACTAATCAATTCACCCTCTTCTGTAATGTCGACTCCCGTGGGCCTAGCCAACTCATGTATTAGTGCGTTCTGGCTTCTTTCATCATCTGCAAATATACATTAAATTAATCTCCTTCCCGAATTGAACTAACTTGGCGATGGTTAGTCATTTAGATCTATTCACCTATTTCGGTTCTCTTCTTCCGCCCATGCCATGAAGCCCAAAACCCAACGATCACTGCAAATACTGAGAGTAGCATACACGAAACGATCACAACCATCCAAATCTTCCATTTAGCCTCTGTTTTTTGACAAAAAGAACTGCCTTCAAAATTGGATTTACCACCATTACTCTTTTGGGTTATAGAATTTTGACAGCTTTTAGATAACTATTTTTCTGAGTGAAGTTCACAGTGAGACCAGGTTATATGGTTTAATTACATATACAAACTTTAGCTTGAATTTATATGATTTGATTTGATATTACGTGATTTTCATAATTATCAAAATAAATTTTTATTTGATATTCTCAATTGTAATTGAATACAGAGTATAGATCGAAATTATATTGAGATGAGATAAAGTAAATATCTAAAAATCAAATCAAGAATTTGATTTGATATTTTCTCCAACACTCCGTACAAACTATAGTTATAAAAGCAAACAGTGTATAAATACATCGTTAGGCCTAGCCTTATCATACAAAATGATAATAAAAAACAAGACAAGAAAAGACCATCATTATTATGGACAGAAAAATTAATCAAAGATATTATGTGCTTACCGTTAGAAGTTGGGTAGGTTAACATCAAACCTGAGCCGTTGTAGAAACGGTCCAGCTGAAACCTCACATTACAATTCCTAGAAACAATAAAACCACCCTCGAGAGAAGAGCAGCATGCCTGAAGATCTTTTGAAGCAGAGTCCAAACAACTATAACAGTCTTGTTGTGCGATGTCCCTTGTACATTGTACAAGACCATAGATTGTTTTCTTCCTCGAGAATTGAATTTCACCAGTTGCGAACATGCGTGTAGAGGGATCAAACGCAGTCTTGTTTGAGATGCTATTCATCAAGTACGTTAAAACTCGAACAAAATGATCAACCGGATTTGATACCTTCTTCATCATCTCCAGTTGTTTCTGACCTGGATACTTTCCGGTATAAACCATCAAGGAAAAGAAATTCTGGAAGGAGTAGCGAACTTGACAGAAGTCAAACCATATAATCGCAGCTTCTCTTTTGCACTGCTTCAAGATTTCGTGGCTTGCATTCTCTATACAAATCCGACAAACTGTGGAGTTGACATCCCCTCTACAAAGCGCTTGTCCATAGACTCTGTCTCGGCCCTCTCCAACGAAGGTGTTGTTGAAACCTGTCGCCCAAGTACTGGCCGAAGCTGACCAAGACTCGAGAAGGAGCTTGAGGTTGTTTTCAAATGGGCTGTTAAGTGTGTAGTTTTTGAAGTTTTCCTCACAAAAGGTTGAGAGAAGGGAATCTCCACCAGCAAGGATATTAGGACCCATAAAAAACGATACAACCAAGAAAGCCAGAAATGAGTGTACATGTTCTTTCTCCATCTTCCGAATATGATGGCAGCATCAGGATTGGATGAATAGTTTAGCAAAAAAAGACAGTGGAGATCGAAGCACATATCAGGGTATCAGAATACTTCATGTCAGCATGCGCGACATTTCTTCCATTGACAACATGATATTATAGCCTCAAGAGACTTTGTAGAAGGTTAAACTGTTGAACATTACACAGAAACTTCCGCCCTCAAGTTAATTATTGAGGACACAAATTTGAGGACTGACTTTTCCCGATGGTGATGGGTACAGATCGAAGACGATAAGTTTTTTGAGTGTTGAGTAACCTGAGCCATCAGCACTATCTATGATTACGGTTTTATTGAACATTCAATATTGGCGTTATTAGAGTTAGCATATTTGACTGAACTTAGAGTCTTTGACCGTTCCGATCGAGTGAAGATATATCACATCCTGCACATTCCGTGAAAATTCTTGCCAATTGAAGTATGATGTTGATGGAACAGCATCAGTTATTACGTACTGATTTTTTTTTTAATTTGTCTGGGAACATAATTGTTCTAAGATATTCTTTGACTACTTTATTATTATTCATAAATGGTCCACTATTATTTACAAATTATTTCACTATCATTTATAAACGATTTAAGATATTGATCTTAACAACATCCAAACGAAGCCTTAATTATTATAATCCGAAAGAATATTGCTGCTGTATCAGGTAGAGCAATGTTAGAAACTACTCATCATTATTTTATTGCGTTGATATGATTATGCTTGATAATAGAAAATAAAAAAAGATTAAATCATTGTTAATCACCACAACTAGAATATTAGCGAGAAAATAATATCGCCCTCTACGAAGAGATGTCATTATGAATCTTTGCTTTCAATGCATGGCTATTATGAATGTTTGAGCATCGCCCTCTAGAACCGCTAGACTTTGTTGGAGCTGAGATGCCATTTGGGAAGCTAAGAGAGCTGCTAAAGCTTCGGCTATCATGGGATTTGTGGTTTGGATTTTTGATGCTCTAACCTCCAAAATTTCACCATTGTGATCCCTACATATCGATTAGATTTTTGAGAAAGAATCTCTGACTACAACTTCAAAAGAGAAATTTCCTTTGATTTTGAGGTGGTGGCTTCCATACTTCCATTTGATTTTTTTTGTTTTCCTACGTACCCATGCATTCCTGTAGGCTTGATAAATCTGGTTTAGTTGGTCTTTTGTGTCTTATGAGAGAGGTTCGTGTGATTATGGACTGTCATTTCTTTGTCTCCAAATGAAGTCCATGATGATGATTGCAAATAGCTGGGAATGGTGCTTTTATGAGTCATTTACTCCCAATTCCTTCTCTGGATTTTGAATCATTTGTATCTAGCTAGTCTGATATAGATTGTATTGTCAGATTTGTGAGATTTAGTGGCCAAGAGCTTTGTTGCCATAAAATCCGATTAATGGGGCACTCTATGAAGAGATGGAGTGAGGTTTCTTCTGCTTCATTACACAATGAACACTCTTCTAATTTGAGTTTCTTTTTTATAAAAGGAGGACGGAACCTCCAAATTTTATTAAAAAGAGCCTCACTTATGGCGGAAGAAAACCGTGGTTACATGTCTAATTTCCATTGATAATAAAACCTTGACAATAACAATCTTAAACCCAATCTAACAGAAACAACAGACTACCTAAAGTATTAGGACTTACGGATATAGGGGAGGCCAAGCTTGTCTATTCTCAGCAGTCCACGTAGGCTCCAAGGCAAATCTTCAAAGGTGTTCCAAAGATTAGTGCAGCCTTCTGAAGCCATCTTTGCCAAACTGTCAGCTGGTGCATTCCCCTATCTAAGCACGTGGGAAATGCTAATATTCATTCCCTCCATAATCTCCTTTAGTTCCTCCTAGTAGTCTTCAAGGTACCAGAGACCGATCTCTGCTTTCTTCAGCCAGTTAACCACAATATTGGAATCAAGTTCTACATCTACAAGAGTCAAATCCATACTTTTTGCTATTTTAAGGCCATGAAACACTGCCATAAATTCTGCAAATGAGCTATTTCCATGTCCTAGAGAAACCGAAAAAGCTCTCACCAAATTCCCAGAAGAGTCGCGTATTACTCCCCCTGCCCACGCTGCACCCGGATTACCTCTACTGCTACCATTCGAGTTAAGTTTATGTCGACCAACCGAAGATCGACACCATTGAACTAGTTTCGTCTACTTGATTTTTCCAGATGTCAACGGGATGTTAAATTCCTTAAGGATCCTCTCATCTCGAGGAGACATGTTATTTCTGGCCTTGAGTTTTTCACCGATCTTTGCCACCCAGAATTTTATATGCCTCCACACGTGTTCTACAGATTCTTCAATCCTTTCCATTCGTGCCTTACACCGCCTGTTCCACAGTCTCCATGTGATAATGGAGCGTAATAAACCCATTATACTCCCCATTTTTTCCAATCTTTTTGCTCTGTTAAACCAATTGGTGACAGTCTCTCGCCATGACCCACTATCCCTCACTGACATGCCGATCTGAACAACACATTTCTTCCATATAAGTCTTGCGAACTACCCTTCAGCTAGTACGTGGCTTTGGTCCTCATAAGCGCCATATACACAACAATTACATTTTGATGATGTGAAGACCAACTTTTCTAATACGATCATCCACACTCAAAGCATTATTGAGAGCCTTCCACATAGTAACTGCTATAAATTTTGGAAGATTAGGATGCCATAACCATTCAGCCCATAGGATTCTGGGCATTTTAAAGCGAATCACTTCCCACGCACTCTTAGTCGTAAACTTCCCATCTGGATTAGGCATCCAAATAAGGGCATCTGCTCCAGGTTTCTTGGCCCCTAAAGTACGCATGATCACCTCTAGACTGTCGGGTCCAACCAATCGACTCATATGCTCAAAATCCCAGGTATCCTCCACCATTAACTCCTTCAATCTCAAATTAGAGTTACCGACCATATGATACTGTTCATGAAGGGGGCCATTCTCCAACCATCTATCATGCCAAAAGAAAGTATCTCCCGATTTTATTTTCCATTTAGCATGCTTGAAGACTTCCGGAGTGCATCCAATAACCATCTTCCAAAAACTCATCCCTTTCGATGGATTGACTAGGGAAATAGGAGAGTACTTCACATACTTGCTTTGAAATATCGTGCCCATAACGAGTCTTCCATAAGGAGCTTCCACGCAAACTTCATGTGTAGAGATTTTTGTATATCATCCAAATTACGCAAACCAATTCCGCCTTCTCTTACTGGTTGACTAACCGCCTCCCATGCCCTCCAGTGCTTTTTCGGTTTGCCTTCTTGAATAACCCAAAAGAAGTTACTGAACAAACTATTTAGCTTGGCGATAATTGATTTTGGAACTTGTAATATAGAAAAAAGATGTATAGGCATGCTTCCGAGAACAAACTTTAGAAGGAGAATCCTTGCCCCACTAGATAAAAGATTTGCCTTCCAACCTCCAATTCTATCTCTAATCTTTGACAACATCTCATCGAAGTGAATGGCCTTAAGCCTCCCAGAAATAATAGGTGCCCCCAAATATTTGAAAGGCATGGATCCTTCAGAGAAACCCGTGATACGGAGGCAAGCTCTTCGCCTTGCCGGTGTGAATTGTTTAGAAAACATTATTGAGGATTTTTCTCTACTCACAGATTAGCCTGACTTGCATAGGTCTCTAGAGTTGCCGAGATGCTCCTCAAGGATGCTTTACTCCCATTAGCAAAAATGACAATATCATCCGCATATAAAAGATGGAAAATAAGAGGCGTACCACGTGTATGGTAAAAGGATCCAATGTTGCCTTGATAGAAGTTATGCTTTAGCTGTCTAGAGAGAATTTCTTCAACCACAATAAAAAGGTAAGAAGAAATTGGATCTCCCTGTCTCAATCCCCGACCAGCCTTAAAAAAATCCTTTGCAACACCATTCATAACAATTGAGAACCAAGGAGAAGAGATGCAGTTACTGATCAACTCACAAACCATATTTGAAAACCCAAATGCCTTCAAGACGTGGATTAAGAAATCCCATTCAATGCTATCATAGGCCTTGGTCATATCAATTTTGAGGATTACGTTACCTCCCCGGATAGGCTTATGTAGGTTATGAGTCATCTCTTGTGTCAAGCTGATGTTATCAAAAATACTCCGGCTAGGGATGAAGGCTCATTGTTCCAGAGAAATAAACCTGGACATCAAGGGAGAGATAAGGTGAACCAAAATTTCACTGCAAATTTTGTAAGATACGGAGCACAGACTGATTGGTTGGAATTTGTCAAAGCTCTTGGGGTTAACAATCTTTGGAATGAGAACTAGAGAGGTAGCCGAGAATACTCTGGGTAGAGGAGACCCTCGGAAAAAATCATGTACCGCCTCTACAACTTCCACCGATATAATATCCCAACAACATTTATAAAAACTACCTCCAAAACCATCCGGACCCGGGCTACTATCCGATGGAATGGAAGAGATTGCCTCTTTAACCTCTTGGATCGAAGGGAGCTCTAAGAGCTTATGATTATCCCATTCAGAGATAGCCTGCAAAGAAAAACTAGAGAGATCCGGCAAAGGAGTAGAGTTCGTGGACAACAAAAATTCAGAAAAATAATTAACCGCCCCGTTGTGTACCTCCTCTAGATGGAATAGAGAGAATGACAACACTCAACTTTGGTAGAGAGAATGACAATGCTCAACACTCTTCTAATCTGAGTTGAGGAATGACAACGCTCAATCTTTTTTTGGTAGAGAGAATGTTCTAGAGCAATTTTCAAAGCAACAACTCATGGCGGTCATGACTTTTTAGATGCCAGAGAGACTTAAAAATAAACAATGGGAAGTTTTGCTAAGTTGTGCTTTGATTACTAAACATTATATGATAAGTTGTTTTTACTGTAAAATTGTCGTTGTGATGTGGGGACCATATCAGTTTGTCTTGCCTCAAAGTGTTAATTGAGAGGGATATTTTTTTTTGAATTTTTGTGATGCTTTCTTAATAAAACAAAATCTGCATTGTTATGATATCCCAAGATCATGGGTTTTCAATGATCATATCAGAGACTTTCAGCAAAGGGTGAACCTGATTCATAGATTGGATCGGTTTTGGAATGAAATTTTCCATTATGGGAATCCCTGAGGTTTTGAGATATTTTGTAAAAAGGATTTAATGCCATAAACCATTGCTATCTTTACTCATTTCCCACCCTGTCTTCGCTAATAGTGCTACGTTCATATTTTCCATTAACCTAAGACCAAGTCCTCTAGATTTTTTTGATTGACATATGGATTTCCATAATTTTAGAGTCAGATTATGAGTTTTGTCTTTCAGAAACCCCCACCAAAAAGTTTTGAAGCTAGAGTTGAGAGCCTTGCATACTAACTTTAGTAGTTGAAAAGAATACATGTAATAACATGGAATGGTATTGGCTACCATTATGATTAGCATAGTTATTATTGCTTGCGATAAAAATTTCAATTTCCATCCTTTCAATTTTTTCTCAACTCTATTCAATTCTTTGTAGTTCTTTTTTTTTTTTTTTTTTTTTTTTGTTAAAAAAATTTTTTTTTTTTTTTTTCTTTTTTTTAAAATTTTTTTTTTCTTTTTTTTAAAATTTTTTTTTTCTTTTTTTTAAAATTTTTTTTTTCTTTTTTTTTTTTTTTTTGTGATGTTGAAAGTAGGGCTGAGCATCGACCAATTCAGAGTTGGAGTCGGAGCAGAGGATGTGTCCGTCAGAGTCGGAGTCGGAGGTCAGATTTGACCTCCGACAAAGTCGGAGTTGGAGTTTAAAAAAGAAAATATTTGTGCTTTCAAATTTCAATTGTTACAAAAATTACAATCTAAACTAAATAATTCACTTTTGATTACAACAAAAAATACAACTAACTAAAAACAAGTACTAACATGCTTTCAAAAATTAAAAAATAAAAATAAATTAAAATTACAAACTTTCAAATGCACCAAAATAAATTAAAATTACAAACTTCCAAATGCACCAAAATAAATTAAATTACAAACTTCTAAATCCCAACAAATGAACCAGAATAAAGTAAGTAAATGTTACAAACTTCCAAATGTTCCAACTTTCAAGTTGTGCCTGAAACAAGTATGAAAAGATTAGTAAAGAAAACATTAAGCAGCTGCGGAGCATAGGAAATGCTTGGCTGCAAGATACGCATTTTGGCACTAGATTAATGTGGTTTCTGACTCCAAAAATGGAATTTGGGTCCTAAAATAATACAGGAGATTAATAAAAATATGTTTATAATATTAGATATGGATAAGCATAATACAAACTCATTAACTCAACTTGTGGATGTTTTACAATCACTAAAACAGAAATGTATTTGGGAAAATATATTTTCATCTTAAGCAGAAAAACAGAAGAAAAAAAAAATCAGACCCAACAACATGAATGAAAACACTACTAAAACAGTCAAACACAGCCCCAAAAGCACAAGCACAATATTTTCATTTTTCAATCACTACAATTAGACCCAGCAACATGAATGAAAATACCACTAAAATAATTAGCAAATACAATCAGGAAAATAAACCCAAATTACCCAAACACAAACAGGAAAATAAACCTGAATTACCAATCAGCAAATTAAAACCCAATCATTTAACCATATAAATCAGTACATGACAGGGGCAGTCTAGGAGCTTACTGTGGTGAACCAAGATCTGGAAGAAGCACTATCAAAAGCCAAATTTGAAAGTAACCATAGAAAAAATCAACATTACCAACCTCAAAAAAATATTTGATTAAAGAACAGAGACATGGGTTTGGGTAACTTACCAACTTCGAATCTTCAATGGGCAGCCAAACACAGTTTATTCAAATCCTCAATCACAATTGATAAACAATAAACAGGACAAAGATGTTATTCAAGTAGAAAAAGTATAAATTACAAACCTCTATCAATGTAATTTCACAAAACCCAATTTCATGAACCAAATCACAAAACCTAATCAAAAGTAAATTTTGGATTCAAAAAACCCTAATATCACAAATATCATCTATCATAATTTCAAAATAATTTCACAAACCCAATCACAAAACCCTAATATCACAAACACAATAATAAACACAATTAAAAAAAATCTTAAATTTCGGATTCAAAAACCCTAATATCACAAAACTGAAAATCCAATCACAAAAATCCAAATATCACAAAACCCAATCACAAAAATCCTAGTATGTAATTTCAAATAAATAAATAAATAACTTACCGTTGAGAACTTAAGGGGGCAGAGTCGGGCCACTCCGCAGAGAGACAGAGGGCGAGAGAGTTGAGAGACGAGAGATTTGAGAACTTGAGACACGAGAGAGTGAGAGACAGGAAAGTTGAGACTTGAGAGTGACTGAGTGAGAGACGAGAGAGTGGACGAGGCCACGAGAGAGTGAGAGACGAGTCGAGAGACTGGGTAGTGTGTACTGGGTACTGGGTAAAACGGCGAACGAGAGAATGAGAGTTAGGGTTTAGTAACTTTTGTTATAGAGAAAACGGCGTCGTTTGGCGTTTCCTAATACATTAATGTGCCTTTTTTTTTTTAATGATAATTAAAAATTTTTTTGATGGTTTGGAAAATTGATAATTATAATTTATATATATTTGTAATACATTTAATAAACTATAGTGATTTAGTATAACTATATATATATTTGTAATACATTTAATATACAGTATACTATAGTCTAATATATTAGACTATATAATATATATTGATATATATTAATATTAGACTATCAGTATTAGTTATAGTGATTTAATATAACTATATATATTAGTATAAGTATAACTATAGTCTATATTAAACTATTAGTGTTAGTTAAATAGTTATAGACTTATATATTAGTTTAGCTACATAATATATTAGACTATATAATAGTATTAATATTAGCCTATTAGTATAGTTATATATTAGTATTAGTTAAATAGTTATAGACTTATATATTAGTATAGCTATATAATATATTAGACTATATAATTGTATTAATATTAGACTATTAGTATAGTAATATATTATTATTAATTATAAAATATATATTAGTATTGGCTATAAACTTTAGTGATTTAGTATAGCTATATTAGTGTAAGTATAACTATAGTCTATATTAGACTATTAGTAGTAGTTAAATAGTTATAGACTTATATATTAGTATTAGTTATAAACTTTTAGTATTACACCCCTACTATTGGTATAGTACTATTATTATTATGTTAGTGATAATATAGTATTATCACTAATCCTATAGTGATATAATGATATTAATACTATATATAGTTATAGTGATTAGTATAACTATATAGTCTATATTAGTATTAGTTAACTCACTAATAGTGATATTAGTTATACTAATAGTTATAGTATTAGTTATATTAGTTATACTATATTATAGTGATTTATTATAGCTATATTATATATTAGTATAAGTTATAGTGATTTAGTATAAGTTATAACTATAGTCTATATTAGTATTAGTATTAGTATTACTATATCACTATAGTTAATAGTATCATATAGTGATATAGTATTAGACTATTAGTATAACTAGTACTATAGTGATTTATATAGTAATTTATATATAGACTTAAAGTGGATTACTAATAGTATTAGTATTAGGCCATAAATGTAATTAATATACTAATGTATATTTATTATAATGAATATGTTGAGAATTTATTAGGCAAAAAAATGTAATATTTTTAATAGTATGATATTTATATATAGTCATATACTTAACTATATTATTAGTCAATTTAGTCTATATATCTTATAGTATAAATATATTATTTAACTAGTATATTATTGAGTTTAACTAACTATATAAGATATAGTTGTATAAAATTTAAATGATTAATATATAGAAAAACACGTATATTTTTATAAAATATGTATAAAATCGGAGGCGGAGTCGAAGTGTCGGAGTCGGATCAGAGCGGAGTCGGAGTCGGCTCATCCACAGCTCCAACTCCGGCTTCCAAGGAGAAAAAAAACTCCAACTCCAACTCCGACTTTGCGGAGTCAAAGCGGAACCAGAGCGGAGTTGGATTTTCAGATTTCTGCTCAGCGCTAGTTGAAAGAAGTAGGGAGGCCAAGATATTTCATTCTTGAAGTAGAGGCTTTATAAGGTAGTAACTGAGAGATTATGATTTTGGTTGCTGAGCTGGTGTTTCTCGTGATGAAAATGGAGGACTTGTTCAGGATGATTCTTTGCCGCGACCACTGTTGATACTTCAAACTTTCAGAGATTACTTGACTTGCTTTCGCAAAGATGATGGTGTCATCCACAAAGAGAAGATGTGATATTGATGGGCTATTTCTGTTGAGTCTAATACCTTCAAGAATTCCTTGGGTTTCGGCTTTTATTAAAATTCTTGTAATGTCTCTATGATCAGTATGAAGAGAAAATGTGAGATCAGATCCCCTTGTCTTAGCCCCCTTTGCACTTTAAAGAACCCTCTTGGTAAGCCATTTATTAGGATGGAGAAAGTTACCGTTGTGACGCATTCTTTAATCAGATTAATCCATTTTTGGCTATACCCCAAAACTTTCATCACGCTAAAAAGGAAATTCCACTCAACAAAATCAAAAGCTTTTTCCAGATCAAGCTTTATGTCCATTAAACCTCTTTTCCATGTTTTCCTCTTGAGATGGTGAAACAATTCATGGGCTTTGGTCGTGTTCTCTTTTATGTTATAGACTAGAACAAAAGTTGTTTGAAGAGAGGAGATAATATTGGCTAGTGTTGAACCGTTTTGCCAATATTTTGGTGATGATTTTATAGATAACATTCATGAGACTGATTGTACGATAGTGGTTCGGGGCACTTGGGTTCTGGTTATTTGGGGTGAGGACTATGTTTGTGTGATTCATTTGTCTTAAGAGTTTTTCACTTCTGAAAAAATTCTGTACCGCTTCAATTACCTCTTTTTTTACGATACTCCAGTAATGTCTGTAGAAAAGTGTCGTCATTCCATTTGGGCCTGGTGCTTTTTGATTTTGGATTTGTTTCAAAGCACCAAAAACTTCTTTCTCGCTTGGCAAAGCACTAAGTAATTCGTTGTCTTGATCTGAGACCTACTTCTCGAGAATTTTCTAGTCACTCCGGAATTTGTGGTTTTGAGGAAGTATAAATGGACCGAAAGTAATCAATAAAAAAAGACTCAATAATAGTTGGATCCATTGTCCAATTACCTAGTCCTAAATTGATGGAGTCTATCGCATTGCTTCTTTTTCAGATTGTTGTTGATAGATGAAAAGATTTGGTGTTGAGGTTTGAGAACGTAAGCCAAGCAATTCTTGATTTTTGACGCTATGAGGTTTCTTCATTCTTCATTTGTTTTTGGAGGTTGAATTGAAGAAGCTTCTCTCTTTCTTAATTGAAAATGGTTGCAGGACTAATCTGAACTTCAAGTAATTAGCATTCTATATTTTGAATATTAGCCTGAATTCTTCCAAAGTGAGTTTTATTCCATAGGTTAAGGGCTTCCTTGTGGATTTTTTTTTTCTTTTTTGCATAATATGTAAGCCGGATTGCCCCTGTATTGTTTGCTTCAAGCTCCTTTGATTATGATTTGACTGAGTGGTTCTTGGATACAGAACTCTTCAAACTTGAATGATGAGACTCTTTGTTGAGTTGTTGTTGTCTATAACAAAAGTGGATGGTGGTCTGAGGCTGAAGAAGCTAGATGATGCAAAGCTATGTTAGGGAAAAGTAGTTGCCATTTTTTATTTTCAATTGCACGGTCTAATCTTTCTTTGATAAGAGCATTGTCATGTGACATGTCTATTACTCAACCATGTGAATGTTGGACTTGTGTACCCAATGTCAGTAAATCCATGTTTTTCCATTAGAGATTAAAGTCCTTCCGTTGAAGTTGAAAGAATTGGCCACCCTTTATATTTCTCTGTTCGATTAAAAAGATCATTAAAATCTCCCATACAAATCCAGGCAACCGCAAACCAAATCCGCCATGATCAAATTGTGGATTTAGTATAAACACTAATTGTGAATACCCTTACACCTCGTTTACTACTATTTTACTACCTAGCTAATTTTTTTCTTTTTGCTTTTTGAATCTAGATTAAAAATCTCAAAACATGATTTTCTTACATAATTTAGAAGAAAATAAATTCAATCAACTAACATAATCATGTAAATTAATTAAAAATAAATTCAATTTTACAAAAATTGACTTTCTTTTGCTTTGACTTAATTTTTATAAAACTGAATTTATTTTTAATTAATTTATATGATTACGTTAGTTGATTGAATTTATTTTCTTCTAAATTATACAAGAAAATTATGTTCTGAGATTTTTAATCTAGATGCAAAGAGCAAAAAGAAAACAATTAGCTAGGTAGTAAAGGAGTTGTAAAGGATATGTATCATTACCCTTACATCAAAACCCATTGATGGAGATATGGGCCTCCAAGGCACACAATTTGTATTATAATACTGCTAGGTAAAAATGGCATGTGCAAACATGGGGTAACCAGCTAGCCTACGTGGAAGAGAAAAAAAATAAAGTTAAAGAAAAAGGAAAAATTCAAATAGAAAAAGCAAATAAAGAAAAAAGCGGGAAGCAAAGCAAAAAGTTGAGATTTTCTTCTTTTTCAAGCGAGTAGCAAACCAGAGGACAACCAAGATTTTTGGAACATTGAAGCATTTTTCCACCAAGGAAAAAAAAAACCCATCTTTTAGATTTCATAATTAACATATTTCTCCCAAACCCATTTCCTAGATTTTTTCCAAACCCATTTCCTAAATTTTTTCCAAATCTATTTCCTAGATTTTAGCCAAACCCATTTCCTAGATTTTTCCCAACCTCATTTCCAACGCATTTCTATTGTTTCTTGTTGATCTTTCCAGATCAACCTCTGTTTGTTGATGTTGGCCGGCTGTGAGTCCCAAACCCAAAATGGTTATTGTAATACAGAGTAAGTGAATGTATTTTAGGAAAACCCACTTCAATCAACCGTATAATGCAATTAGAAAATTTGTGAAAAATACCCAATGGAACCAAAATTTTTAGTTGGATCACTACCATGTGGGGAAATGAAAATTCAAAGGGGAAAAAATTGATCATCTCGGTAGCACCTAAGTTTTCTATCACCACAATCTTTTTACCTGACAACTAAAGAGGAAAGCACTTATACTCGAAGGAGAGAGAGAGAGAGAGAGAGAGATGGAGGAGGTTGCTAGGCTTATGGTAGGAGAAGGCTCATCAAAGGAAAAGGGAGGTAACGACAAAAGGGAGTAACGGTTTTGTCATGAAGGAAAATGAGGTAGAAGGAGAAGGAGGATAAAAAATGTTTTGAATTTTGGCAAAACACATTATTGCATTAAACATTATACCCAACCTTCCAAAACAAACTTGTAATCAAAGGGGGATGCCCAAAGTAGGCAACACTTCCCCCCTTCACATGCCAAGGCATGTAACACCTGACATAATGTCAGGAGTTATGCCTTGGCCAATAAAGTAGCATAATGGCCACTTGGCTAGACTTAAATGTCAAACCATGAGTTACGTGGAAGTGGCTTTCTAATAAGCACCTCCTCTCCATGTTAAACATGATGAAAGTACAAATCTCTTTCTCAAAGTATGATTTTCTCTAATCTCGACATTTAGGTTGTGGAATATGTAAGTGTTGCTTTGGTCTTACAACGTAACACACTCCACCATCGATATAGGAGATGGATGAATAACGATGACGATAGAGAATCTGTAGAACAACCGCACTAGATCTAAGATATTTTCAACGAAGTAATATCGGTTCTATTGTATACTTTGATCTAGTATTTCTAACATTGGTATCAGAGATGAAAATTAGTTGCTCTTGATTTAAATTTTGGTTTTATTATTTTTACCAAAATTCTTTTGAGATATTTTCTGTATGCTAGAATTTTCTTTCTTCTTCCCAATTGTATGAAGTAGGATGGTTCGGACCATAACACTGTGAGAGGTGGCTCTTGTAATGTTGTCGTGGAATGTTGCCTGGTCATTATAGAGCATTGTTAATGCAACCGGCATAGTGTTGCACTGAAAATGGTTGTATCCACCAACACAAAGTGGAGTGCATGACCCTTTAAGGTGCTGTGCCTTGGTACAACTACCACATGTAGAACAACGACCACCTTCGTGTGTCGTGCACCTAACAGTGGTCTATACCTCTGTGCTGGTCGCACCGTTGGGTCAATTGCAACCGTGCACCTCCAAGCAATGTTGCAGAAGTGGATTGAAAATATCTATACAAAATCCGCGGCCAAAGACTACTTCACATGGAAGCGTTGCATATGCCTCGGTGCAATGTGCACCTTGAGCTGCTTGCCCATTGGTGCACTGCGTGTAGAGCAATTTTGCACCAGACCGATACTGAAGAGCTGCAGTGAAGTAGCTTACCTCGAAATAACAAGCGCACTTGACTGCCTTGAAGGGTGGTGGTGGTTACATGAAATCTTTCTTCCATTACATACATTGTAACTAAACCGGTGGAAGAGGAAGATGGACATTGAGATTTTGGATTTTTGTTTGGACTCAAATGGTGTTGGATTTTTTTTTTTTAAATATTAAATCAAGCATTTCACCTCAGCCGAAGTAATTTTTTCCAACAAAACACAAACAAGTTTGGGTTGGTCTAAATCATATTGGGCTGACCTGTTTTGGGCTTAGATGGATTTGGGCTATTTTTAAAAATTGATTATTATTTTATTTTTTGGCCTATAAAATATTTTGTTATAAAAAGAAAAATAATACAGAAAAGCTTGATGGTGGTTTGAACTTTGGACCCAAGACCATAGAGGCCAATGTCCAGGAACTCGATCATTGGGCTGAAGCTCAATGTCAATGAGCGCAATAATTTTTTTTTATTAATTTAGCATGTCATATATACCACAAGAATATTATTTTTCTGAAATATTAGTTGCATGATTATCATTACTGAATACATGTTTTCCATGATATTATGAGATAATTTTGTCACATTATTAGGCACTTTATTTTTAGTTCCTCTTTGGAACGGCAGATCCTAGAACTTGAGTTTAATGGAAGCCAATAGGGAGATGACACATCAGCAAAGCACACAACTCATTTCTGCATCATACTATAGCAAAATTAAAAAACCAAGGCCCTTGACAACCCGTGTATTCTTTCCTCCTTAGAACCATCAACCCACTTCATCCATATTCAAACGCGCGTCGCCGCATGCCGTACGACCTCCATGTGCCGGTGGAGGCGCTCCAGGCGAGACTGACACAACCCACCATAGTCGCACATTAGGCCTCCAGACCAAGCGAACCATCGCACTTTCAACATCAATACTTTCATCGATTTGTTGCAAACTGCAAACCACATGGTATGTGGTAGTGTAAAAATCTGTCTTGTATTCATTATTGTTTGAGATAGAGAATTTCAGTTTATTTGTTTTTGGGGTATCCATTATCGTTTGTGTTGTATTAATTTTTTGGGCTAGTGAATGTCGGTTTATCCATTATCGTTTGTGTTGTATTAATTTCTTGGGGTAGAAAATGTCGGTTTATTACTTGGGGTATTTTTTAGATGATTTAATTTTGGGAATCTCCTGATAATTCCAAAAGGATGTCCATATATATAGATATTGAAAGTAAAAAGCATGCGTAGAGCTTTATTTTGGGGAAAAGAATGAAGAATGCAGAGTTAATTTTAATGAAAAAAATGATTACAAGGGCCTTTCTATTATTATTTTTTAAATAGTAGATAAAGCTAGTGGTGTTTGATAGTCCACATTACCCTTTATAATTTAAATGAATTCTTTTGGTTGTATTATTTTTTATTGATTGCATTGTTTTATGTTGGGATGCAGGATCTTTTGTCAAGTTCGGATAGTGATGAAGTTGAGATACTAATGAGTAGAAACTGTCTACAAGTTGAAAATGAAAGTATTGATGCTGAAATTGTGGAAGAGCAATATGATTTGAATGTGGGAGATAGAATAAATATAGAAGATCTTGCAGATCAACTGAATTTGGAAGACGGAGTGAATGTGGGAGATGAAGATGGTGATGGAGATAGAGTGAATGTGGAAGATGGAGATGAAGTCAATGTGATTTCCACTTCCACTAGTGGACTTTTTGAACCGTTCGTTGGAAAGGAATTTGATGAGGTAGAAGACGCCCAAGCATTTTATAAGGCATATACAAGACGAAGAGGTTTTGCAATGAGGACCAACCATACTTGATTATCAAAAGAGGACAAAAAACTAATTGGAGTAGACTATGTTTGCACAAGAGAAAGATTTAGGCGTGAAAGTCTCAAACAAAAAGAACGAAAAATTTTTGAACCTTCTGAAACCAAAATTGGGTGTAAAGCAACGATGTGTATAAAAAAAGATGGTGAAAGGTGGACAGTATGTAAGTTCGTGCCTGAATACAAACATGAGCTACTCACACCGAGAAGCACTATCTTGCTCCATGGACATAAAGGAGTGACACATGTCCAAAAAAAAAATTCATTCTCACTTTGAATGAGTCCTGTATACCAACAAGGAAAATAATGTCGGTGTTGAGTAAGGAATCAGGTGGTGATTTTAACATTGGTTGTATTGGTAAGGACATCGAAAATTATATGATGGTGTTGTTGTTTGCAAACTTATTTTAATTTTTTATGCACAGTTAATGAGAGTGGAGATAAAGGCTTGTTAGAGTGCATTCGAAGGCTTATTTGGAGCTGTTGAAGATCTGAACTTGTTTAAGGTTGTTTCAGAAATTTACGATATTTTGAACATTTGGAGTGAAACTTAATGTATTTGGACCTATGTTTTTTGAGTCATTGTATTTTGAATATATTTTCAGAGTGGCTGCATCTTTTTATGTTTGAACTTGTAGCAACAATCATTATGTAAAGAAATGCATCTTTGTTTAGAAAATTATTTGACTACTTGTGTAATATCCAAAATTACTATAATATTCTTGTGCAATATCCTGTTCAGAAAATGTAAACAAATGCATCTTCATGTACAAAATGTAATACAAAAGAGAAATGTAATACATATAGTCTTTCATTACATTTAAAAATTGTATAAATACATTCCAAAAGTACTTCTTTGGAGAACTACAAAATGTAATTATGAACGGGCTAATAACCATGTGATCTCAGCATAACCCGACATACATGATTCTCATTTGCATACAAAATAAGTACAACACAAACCACAACAGTACAGAACCATGACAATAATAAAGCTTTTAATGTTCCCTTGTACTTCTTTTCCATAACTTTAAATTTTGCTTATTCAACCATTATATGTTCTTGATTGATCCTGTCATTCCTTCAGCCATAAAGCTTGCCAAAATAGAAGTAGTGTTGCATGGATTTGACTGGTACATATCATCAGGTCTGCAAATATTGGAAAGCACAAAAATAAAAATTTTGGAAGCATAGAAGCTACATATAATTGTTGTGTTGTACCAGTACTTAGAAGGAAAATCTAATATTGACAGACAATCTTGGGCCAACTGCAAGCAGAATGTAGGCTAACAAATGATTGATTAGTGGCCTTGGAATATAATATATATGTATATATATATACTAGTAGGACTGGACGTTTGCCCAGTGGAAAGAAAAAATAAGTTAATATACACACCAAGAACGTTTGCCTAGTTGGGGGAAACAGTTTTTTTACGAAAATAGTATGATTTTACAAGAAAATTTGATTAATAAATAATTTAATGCATTGAAACAAAAACAAAGTCTGATACAAGTCTACAAAATAAATCAAGTACCATACATGCCAAATGTCAACTGTGTTTGATACAAATTTTCAAAATGAAGTGGTACACACATCATATATGAACCATAATTTAATGCATAATTCCGCATGTTATGTAATTTTCTACAGGATGAGGATATTGAATTTTTTATGCCGTTGCTTGAGTTGATCTATATCTGCACCAGGCTGAATCATCCGATCTTTTTGGGAAGTTTGTGCTGTAATCTTCTCCTAGAATGAGGCTGCCACGACTATTTGAGCTGTAGTATTAATCAAGACAAGACAGACAACCCAAGGAGAGTTTGCTCAAGTTGTTCATATTTAGGGACAATAAACATCAGTGCAGTGGATTTAGGTAGTTCACATTGCTTTATGCAGAAGAAATGGTTCTGATGTGTATGCATGCATAGTTGAATCAAGTTTAATTCTCACCTGATTGCGCAGGGCCTCATTCTCCAGCATTTTCTTTTGCTTCTGAGGGTAACATAAACCCAAATCCAAGTTAATTCTAATGGAAAGCTTTGTAATCCAAAAGAGCATTTTATTGATTCCCACATTGATATTTTCATTAGCCTCTGTTTCCGAGGTAATGGAACTTCACTTCAAAAGAAAATATTTTTCCATTTCTAAAATTATTAGTTATTTTATTATTATTGATTTATTTCAATTTTTTATTATTATTAGTTTTATTTTATTTTACTTGTTGTGCTTTTTATTTTATTTGTATATGTTTTCAAATTGGGCTTTTAATTTGTAGTGTTTTATTAGTGGGCTGTGTGTGTGTGTTTGTAATGTGTCGTGGGTGTGTGAGTAAAGTAGAGGGCCCAGCCCGTGTGAGTAAAGTGGAGGGCTCAGCTTCTGTGTGTTTAATTTAAGTTCAACCCGTGTGATAAAAGTGACCCAACCCCTTGTGTTTTAAAACCCAACCCGTATGCATTAAAACATGGCCCAGCCATGTGTTTCTTTATGCCCAGCCCCTTTCCTTCTAAAATGAAAATGGTGAGTTTTGGAGAAAAGCTCTAGGGCTTCATCACTTCTCCCTTGCGCCGTGCAGCTTCTTCTTCCTCTTTCTTTTTCTTTTCTTCTTCGTTTCTTCTGGTTTCTTCTACTTACAGTTGCTGCCGACGCCATTTTATCTCCTCCAATCAAAGCACGGCAAGCACACATTTTCTTCTCTCTCTCCTCACCGGCCACCTCCAGCTTCCACCTCAAGCTTGCATATTGCCTCGGTGTCGTTCGGCAATAGATTCCTTAGTGCACTGTTAAGCCGCTACTCCACTTGTCCGCATCACCTCCATTTTCACCTCCACGGCTTACACTGCCGTTTTATTGTTCTCTGTCCGTGAGCCACGCAATCTACTGCATGAGAGCCGATATTCATCTGCAAGATCCGAACCGCCATACTCGGCCTATAAATAGGACCGAGTTATTCTTTTTCTCATAGAATTACGATAGTTAATCTAAGTGCTTAGTTTATAGTTTGTGAATTTTTGTTGGTGAGTCCGAAAGTTTGAGTAGTGTTGAGTGCTCTATTTTTGCCCTTAGAAGCCATGAGCTTCACATTGTTTTTCAGTGATTTTTGTTGGTTTTGCCGAGAGTAAATTTCCCACCTATTTTACATCTAGTCCAAATTCCCTTGAGAAAAACTCAGTGTTTTACCCTTGGAAAAACACTGCTGTCACTGTGCCAAAAATCTCCATACCTGTGATCTTCCAGAATTTCCGCCTTCGATTGTGAGTAAATTGCTAAAATACGACTCGCGAGGTTTATAGTAGCATTAATATAATTGTATAAATTGTTGGTTTGAAATAGGCTTTGGGCCGTTGAAGTGTTGGAAATAAAATTGTAGTTGATGTTGGATTTAGGCCTTGGGCCGGATTGGAGGATGAGTTTACGTGTGTAGTTGATTTGTGAAACTGTGATTTAAATCTATTATTGTAATTTTATATAAATGAGTAATGTAATATGTCATCCAATATTTGTAATCATACATATTTATCGTCTTTAATAAATTGTGCTACGAAGTCACGTTGTCTGTTTGTAAATTGAGATTTAATGTTATTAAATATGTGGGTGCGTGTGTATCGCGACCCCAAGCTGAGATGAGGGATTATCTCGGTGGAGTTCCTCTGGTCAATCGGGAGCGTAACAGACTGACGTGACGTCCTCTGAGTTATCGCAGGGCCACGATAGGAACGGACGAGACGGTAACGCTCTCGTACCGATTCTGTGGCCTTTCGCTAGTGGGGTTAGAGGATGTTTGGCCATGTACGCGTTAGGCGCGGAACTGGACATCGCTCGTTACGAAGTCTCATGCATGGACGTTACCTGTGGTGTGACGAAGAGAGCCAGGGTGTGTATATGGTCCATAGGGGAGGCCGTAGTGCATGCTTAATAAAATAATGGATATATATATGGGCCAAATGGGATTTTGGCGTGGTGATTAAATGTGTATTTTTAGAAAAAGATGTGGAAATTGTTTCTTCATGTTTGACCATATGTGGTCGTGTTGATTATATTAATGTATCTTAATCTCTTGAGTGTTATTTTGGTTAAGTACTTGTTGAGATTTCATAATCTCACGTGGTGTTTTACCCTGCGGTTCCGTCTTATGGTACCGTAGATTTTGACGTAGAGACTGATTATGAGCCTGAAGGACCGGCTCCGCCGGAGGCATGATTTGCTGTTATGTTATATTGAAAATATGAGTTTTGTTTACTCTATTATATTTGTTTTCTATACATTATCTATCGGATGACTGTAATATTATTGTAAGAAATATTTTATAGTTTTGAACGTTCTGGTACTTAATAAAGTATGACCTTTTTATTTATCCGCTGCGAGTATTATATTGTACACTCATTAATTGTTGTACACACTCTGAACATTCGTCGTTGGGGTGCGTGATCCTTGTGATCATCATCCCGGTGTCACGAACTCTACTAAAATAACACGTGGGGGTCGAGAGCGCCACAGTTTATTACTCGAGAATCATAAAAAATGACTTGTGAAAACACTTTTTAACAGGCCAGATCGTTTTTTTTAGCTTTGGATCCCAATAAGACCCTCATTCAAAAAGGGAAAAATGGTCTGCCCCCATAAAAAATGGAAAGCCTAATTTACCTAAAATCTGGACTTCTTAAGTTGCTCCAAAAGTACTTCCTCATGCAACAATAAAGGCACTAAAGCTCCATGCAGTTTGAGAATTTTGAAAGAAACTACATATGAAGCCAACTTTTAATTGAAAGTTTGGCTGCCATTTAAAAAAAGTGGAGGACTAATTGGGACTTAAATGGGTGCATAGAAAAATGTTAACAGGGTGGAATTATGGAAACAATAAGAATTTTGATTAACACCAGGAAAAAAAACAGTATAATAGCAGTGACTTTTTAATAAATGATTCACACTTTAGAGTTAGATACACAAACCTTATGTTGAAAATATGCAGATTCTGAGTGCTAGCTCTGTTAAAGCAAAAGCTTGGTCTCCAACTCTTTGACCTTAAGGAGAAATAATCCAAATTTAGCAATAACAATAAAAAAAAAAAAAGCATAATTATCTACTATAGTTCAAGTGGGAAGCAACCTTTTACTGGAGATTACTACAGACTTCTTCCCTCCCCTTCAATCTCTTAGATAATTCCTAAAGTTGCTTCTCATATTGGTTGTGGATGGCTGCCTTCAACTCAATCTGGCCTTCAAGTTTTTTTATCTTCTCATGTAGATTTTTATGACTCTGATCTCTGCCTTTTGCCTTGCTCTCAAGGTTCTGTAAGTTCTCTTCTAACTTCCTCAAAGATTCATTTTTGGATTTGGATTCCTGCCTTGCTTTTTCAAGTTTTATGCAATAGAAAGAAATAAGTAAATAAATTAAAGTTAAAATATAACTTAATCATTATTACTGTAACTTAAAAAAGTGTGAATGGTATAGAACAAATGTAGCTATTCATCTAGCTAGAGTTATCAGCCCTATGGAAGTTTCTGTTCAAGGAGCTTTAAACAACAAAGTATTGTAGAAGATACAAAAAACAGAAGCAACAAAGAAACATTAATTCATCTAGCAACAATGAATTGAGATGAAACATTTATGGTGGCATTAATTTCCAGATGTGGTTAAGCAACAAAGAAATTGTGTTGTCTTTGATATTTCAAGGATCTTATGAAGTATCTGTTAAAAAAAGGTGAAAATAAAAACTAAAGATATTGGACTGTTAAAAATGGAATTGAATCCAGAAGATGGGAATTGATGCTAAAGTTGATACCAGTATGCAGAGATAGCCCATGAACAATGGATAATAGAGCAAATAAATTGGATAGGGTGCCACAAGAACTAACAGAGCATTGTGAATTTATAGATAAAGACACCATTTAATTTTCATTGCATAACCAATGAATCCATTTGTATTTACAACATCCAGAGTTTGGAAAGGGATTCACAAAAAATAACAAGTGAACTTACCATGATGCTCCCATTTCTACTGGACAACCAAATGAGTAGTGTGTATGAATACAATTGCCAAATCTATCCCTTGATTCTAGCAAGATCACCTGAAAAAAGAAATTGATGATATTTAAAAATTGCAGAAAGCACTTGCCTACCGAAAGCTTTTAGTAAAGAAAAAGAGATATACTGCATTACATATGATCACTGAAAGCCACATTATTTCAGTTAAAACTCTTTAGCTCCGTCTTTTTCTCCACACGAATTAAAATTAAATAAATGAAGAAACAACTGTTAATATTGTAACTTGCTTAAGCAAGAAAAACCAATCCAGATTTTTTTTTTTTTTTTTTTTTACATTCAAATATACAATTGGCACCCAAAGACAAATCACATTAAATACAAGAAGAAGGTTATATTTTTCATCGCAATCATGCCAACTTAAAAAAAAAAACCAATTTAATCATGACTGATCTCAACTCCCGAGTAAAAGCTCATCTTGACTGCAGCAAATAATAAATTGTGTTTATTTTCCACACTAAAAGAGTAACTTGATTTAAACTATTGCAGACAACATAACGTTTGGCCATCAAATTACATCTGTAAACAAAACAACCTTGAAAGAAACAAGTTGTCAACACCTTATTGAAGTTTCATTTCCTTGAAGAACGCTTTCCAGCTGCTCAAGGAATAACTTTTTTTTTTTAAGTACAAATAACTGAGAATATGTTTTTCACATGGGACAGAAACAAAGCATGTTAAAAATATGAGTGAATATTAAAACTTCCATATTAAAACTACCGACCACCAGCCAGCATTTTATAATTTAAAACATCATAAAAAAAATTTAAAAAAAAACATTTTTTTCAAGTAAAGATTTTAAAAAAAATTAAACCAAAACAAAAGCATATCTATTCGTCCCGCAATATACACGCAGAAAATTAAATTTTGAATAAGGCTTATGCCAATGATTGCCCAATACTTTATGACCCCCTCATGGTCTACACAATACATGTCCTAAGCACTCTAACCAAGTTTCCAAGCAGCCTATGTTCTTGGATAATAAAATCAATCATTTCTAAAACCAAGAACATGTCATTTATTCCCATAGCCAATTCATACAAGAAAAATAAAAAAGTAAAGGCTCTATATCATTGTCTGCCCAAGGCTTCATGACCAACAATACTTACAAAAACATTCTCACTGAAAATTAAAATAAAAAGAAACTAAGAAAATGAGGGTCTTAGAGGAAAATGTTTGTGTAAAGATAAACCCAACGTTGCAGAAAACCACAACATACAAGTAAAAAAAAATCTAAATCCATTTATTAAACTGCTGCATGGTAGGCTTTCTAATTGTGTTGTGATCCAAAGCATTTATAATTAAATAAGGCATTTTTATAACCTGAAACTCTCGCTCTCCTCATGCTCTAACCCAGATTCAACAACATATATATTCACAACCAGATTCGCAACATTAGCCCCTATATGCAATAAAAATATATGAAATAAATCTCTAGGTCAGGGCGTTGTAAAATTTATAGAGCAACCGGTGATGGAGTAGTAATATCCGTAAAACTTACAGAGCAACCAGTGACGGAGATCTACTACAATGGAGATCGACTGAGAAAAAGGAATAGAAAGCATACCTCACTGGCGAGAGTGAGGAAGACCAATTTCGAAACACGAAGTTATTTAAGCCGGATTGTCTATTAGGGGAAGTTTATAAGACGAATGGATAAGGATGACGAAGGGATAAGGATGAAGGTGGAAAGACAATATAGGCAGTGGATCAAAAGCAGAGAAAAAAGTGGTAATTTAAGCAAATAAGGAGGTGCAAATTCGGAAGTAGAAATATTAGACGAAAATACTGTTCTTAACCGATTCGCTCTTTATATATAAGTAGATATAGGTGTGGTAGAAAACCAAGTATTAAACATAGTTAGAGGTGGTTAGGAACAAAAACTTATGCTAATTTTAGCAAAAGTTGACACTGGTTTACATATAAAAGTGACACCTATCTATTTACATATATGACCCAGGCTCAATAATTGACAGGCTAACATAAATGCTTTGAACATATTTCGAAAGGGGGAGAAAGAAACAATAAACTCTATGCATATGTGAATATGAACCCAAACAATAAACACTGCTAGTAATTGCCAACTTAACCAATGAACTTGATTGGTAGCTATGAATTTAGTCTATTAATGTTGGGTAACATTAAGCTTTCAATGGAGAAGAAACTTAATCAATGTATAAATGACATCATTAATTAATCAATGTATAAATGACATCATTAATGGCTAGCAATTGAGCGCATGATGTTTGGAAAGCTCCTGGGACTTTCCCTATGGAACTACATGTAAACCTCGGCACAGTCATTAAATGATGGTAAATAATCTAGAAAATATATTGATCAATAATTCTAAACTGATTTCTCCTCCCATCTAAATTGTTAATTTGTTATCATTTTATGTAGCTAGTTAATTTTATGCATAAAAGACCTTAATTCAGATATTTCTTTAGAAAGAAAAAAACAGAAAAAAGACATAATTTCTCAGATGGTGACAAATGACAACAGATCAAAATGCACAGAATTTGGTGTAGTCTATGTAGTAACAGAATTTGGCGTAGTCTATGTGACAATGTAGTAAAAACTGACCTATGTTCTAGCCCCTGTGTCCAAGCAAATACTGAGGCAATGAGTGGAGTTTGTTTGAATGTGATTTTAACTTGTGGCTCTTTGAAACCTTTCATCAAACAACTTTCTTGCGTCCCTCATTTCCATTCTTGCAGCTGCCATTCACAATTCCACCGAATCCTTATTACATCACACAATACTTATAGAATCAATTACAATAATCTTTATCCAAATAATTATTAGTCAAAAAATAATAATTTAGGCAATTTATAACATAAAATAAAAGGAAAAACCTTCCCACAGGAACATCCGCTATTCTTCCATCAACGGAGTCAAATGAGCACATGCCACATAGAAACCACATGAAAACAAGGGTAGATCGCACTGCATAGGATTTGAAAAAAAATTCCCTCTTTCGTACAACTACGGTGTTCCTTCCCTCTCTCTCTCTCTCTCTCTCCCAAAAAAGCCTTTGAGGAGCAGGGACCACCGTTGACTCCGTTCCCCATTGCCGATCTCGGATCCTATGTCGACCGAAACCCACTCCCGATCTCGGATTCCTCGTCGACCGAAAGCCACTCCCTTTCTCGGATTCTTGTCCACGCAATCCATCCTCCATGTCTGTAAGTCACTCTCTCTCTCTCTCTCTCCACCGTAAGTAGCCATAGTTGTGGGTTGTGGAATTTCAAGTTCAAAAACTAATGGCAGCTATTGTAATGTGATATTTTTTGTACATGTATTGTGATTACATGTAGTTTCATGAGCTTATTTTATTACTATTATTTGTTAGGCTAATTTTATGAATTAGTCTTTAAATTTTTTTTTAGAATGTGATACAATAAAAGATTAAGTAGCCAAATTTGATTAGTCCATGCTTATGATAGGCTCAAACTAATTCTTCAATCTAAGAAGAAATTGTATGTGCATGTGATTAACTCAGTAGGTTGCTTATCCTAGTAGGAGTATAGTTCAAGATGATTTGGAACTAATCTCATATACGATATAAATTTGCGTAAAAATTAAGTTATAAATTAATAATTAGACATTGTGGCATAAGAGATGATCAGGAAGCATAGCAAATTTTTTATCTTGCGACGTGTATTAATTATTTTTGTCTTTACTTAGATTGACGTGAAAAATTCTTAGATGTATGTGCAAATAGATGCACATAGGTTAGTAACTTTGAGATAACCAAGAAGAAAACCTAGAGATTGTGTATGCAACTTAATTGTCGCATTAATTTTCTCCATAAGCAATAGTTGGAAATAAATGAAGATTATTATGAGTGTTAGATAGTCTTAGACCAACATTATTATAAAAACCTCTGAAATGTCTAGAGTAAAATTGAAAGTGCGCGTGGTACGCATGCACTATAATTTTCATAGAAGTTGAAGGGATCAACTATCAGATAGATCTAAACCACTATTTTGCCTTTGAGAACCTGTGGGTAATAATAGAAGCTGCGTGTTGGTTTTGTAACACAAAGATTAATTACTCCTATATTTGAGGTTGAACATTATAATGTTGAAGCAATTTAGATTAACTCACAAATAAGTACATATTCTCTAAAACTTTCAGTATGTCTGGTAAATAAAGATATTAAGATCTGAGTGTGCAAGAGTATTGAGGACATTCTTGATTGGCATATTCATTTTAAAGGTTTTATTAGTGTACCTCTCAGTGGTATTAGCATTAGTAATCTTGTTAAATTTTTCTTTCTCTGTAGTGAGAACAAGTAGATTCTTGCAAATATATGAACTTAGTAGCACCCCTTGAGAGTAACTGTGGCAAAAGTCCGAATAATTAGGTATGACTTAATTAAGCCTAAAAATCTTGCTTATGTTTGCACTGATGTAAGATAGGTTTTAGGCTAAGATAATTTCTTGCAAAATTTTTCTTTTCTCTCCTTAGTGGATTCAAGAATTTGAAAAATATTGAATAAGCAAGAAATATGAATATATAGCTAGTTAGCGGCTAAAATGTCACAGACTGCATTTGTTGCGCAAAGTGATATTTTATTAGTACTTTTAATGCGATATTAGCAAAGTCTAGACCTTATTTGATTTAAGACTCATTGAAAACATCAGTAGTTGTAGTGAGAGTTCCTAGAGGTTTAGAAGTTGGATGGTCACTCATTGACTCAATAATATTATTTTTCGGGTAGAGAGATAATATGCTAAAATGTGTCGTGAATGTATAGGATGATGGGTGTGAAGTTTGAGAAATTGAAGTTTTTTTGCTAATGAAATCCCTTTCCTTTATTTAGTAAATTCAATGAGAAAATGCAAAATGAGCATTTTCTATGATAAACTTCCTATGCAGGCACGCTAAGGATATGAAATAAAAAAAAAAAAATTGTCTATGATAAACTTCCAAACTATTTATTTATTTAAAAGAAAAATTATTTTAGATAACATATTTTTTGAACCGCAATTCTATGAGCCATATGATGAGTTAACATCACACTTGGGTTGATGTAATATGGGGTTACGGCCTTAATTATGACTTGTTGTCCTTAGATCAAATTCATTTGCCTTTGAGTAAGGCTGAGTGATTATTTTGTGTATACGTAAATTCAATTAAGATGAAAATATGGAGGATCTAAGCTTGAATATTGTTTTTGGTTGAGCAAGAAAACTACTCATATTTTCAATGAGGGTGGAGTATTGTGGATTTTTGTAACACTTGTTGTTTTGGAAAGAACGTTTCATTTCACATTACCTTAATATTGACATTCTTAAAATTCTCTATAAAAAATCATCGAAAATAATGAGAGTAATCCAACAACTAGTGTGAGTATATCTTTGAGTGCTGGTGTACCAACTAGTGATAGTGACTCCCAAAACTTGTAAAATAATAAGATTCTCATAAATAACACGGTGGCTATATATCAATATTCTCGCGTCGTTTATATACTAGAAGAAAATATTTGTAATATGGCTCCTCTAGTGGTACTAAATTCACATATTAGGAATCCGGCCCAATATAAAATTTTAGATTCACTTTACTTATATGATCCAACCTAAGGTTGTTGATCTAATTGACACAGGAAAACTGAAAGTGATAAAGGTATATATCCATCTCTTGGCACTAGTTGAGTTACCTTTATTTGACCATTGATCGCTCATTTATTTGAACTTTTTTTGAAAGAGTCATATAGTTGATTCTTGTAGCAGAATTAGATGGTTAGTTTTTTTTTTTTTTTTTTTTTTTTTT